>JASDQU011505192.1:0-23080 GCA_032191745.1 Picea mariana | reverse complement strand
GTTGGAATATCAACAGTTAATTGATCAATCAATAAGTAGCTATGTTGTTTTAAATCCCTTATTTTATAAATATTGTAATAACAATGAACTTTTAATTATATTTGAACTTTGTCATGGTACATGAAACTCACAATAAACAAAGTATGGAGTGGAGCCATTGAAAGATAAGTTGCAAGATGACATGGAGCATGACTTTGAAAGAATGTATATAGTTTTGAAAAGTTGAATGCTATTGTAAATTTATTGATTCCCTTAATCGTTTATAAAATAACATAAATGTAGATATATTCATTACACATTCTTTCTATATTTGTAGATGGAAGATGAAGAGGTTGAACAAAATCAAACCAATCAAGAAAACATTGCAAATTAGCCAAGTACAACATCCCCTACAAGTGATGAAGAAATGAGGAAAAAAAACAATACGAGCAATGCCAACAACTGAACAATGAATGATGATCAATGTTGTTGAATCTTACAAGTTTTTATATTTTGGAATGTTTGTCTGTAAAAATCAAACATTTTAAGTCCAAGGGTCCCCACTTAGAACTTCATACAAAGGAGAAACTAGAAGGGTCTTGGAAGATGCCCTTTTTGCAAGTTATGTGATGAAGATATTTCTCATATACTCATTCATTGTTCATATGTTGGCTCTATTTGGAAGGAAATTGAAGTCTTAACTGGTCTCATAAATGTTTTGGGGAGACAAAATGTGTAGGCTACTTTCACTGCTTGGTGCCAAAATCCTTTGGCAAGGATGCATAAGGCATTGCCTCTTTGATCCAAATTAGTGCAAAAAAACTACTAATTCAGATTCATTTAAATAGCTTCTCAATTCTTCCATAATTGTATAAATAAAATTGACAATTCATCATTAAAATCTATAGTTAGACAATAATCAAACACACATAAACAATGTGCAAACCAGATTGTTAATGGAGTTCACTAGACTATGGCTACGCTCTCTGGGTCCGTTTCAAGCAACGAACCGTTTATTATTTCTTCTCCCAAACAAGGGTTGATTCTCCTTTACAAAAGGTCTACAATCCTCTTCCATTAAAGGATTGAAACTCTCCCAATGTGTGGTTGATTCTCTCCTTTACAGAGGCTAAAAATTCTCCCAAGTAGGGCTCAATTCTCCCAATGAGGGGCTTACAAATTCTCCCAATGAAGGGGTTTACAAACTACAAGCATCGTTGCTTGCTTACTCTCTTTCAAAGAGTTTACTACTCCAAAAATACCTTTACCAATATTCCCCATACAAAGGAGCGAAATGGTCTTTATATAGCTTTACATGGTTGAAAACTACTTCAACATATCGAGGAGAAAATATCTCTCAAGACCCCATAAATTAGGATATGGGCACCTTTTAAGGAATTGGTTTGAGAAAATATCTCAACCATGCCTAATAAAATCTCAAGTCTCCATGAAACTAGGAAACTACAACCCTTGAGAACCTCAACATTCCCTTGAGACTAGGAAATTACAATCCATGAGAATCTCAACTTTCCCTTGAGAGCAGGAAACTAAAGTGTTACATAGTTCTCACACCAATTAGTTTCCTTTTTACAAAAAAATACAATAATACATGAGCACCTAAGCTCAACATAAGTATTAATCATTTTACATTTTATTTTTTTCCATTTAACTCAAAACATCAATCAGCCATATCTTTTGCATATGAAGTCCTCCCGACCTCATTCAAACTACATTAGAAATCTCTCTATGAGCTCTTCATTGTGTGGGTAGCTTTGGCAGAAATAAGTACTGACTTGAATGTGTCAAACGTGAATTTTCTCTTGGATCAAACCTCCCCATAGAAAGAACTTTTGGTCCACCAAAAGTCTAGAGGATGGATCCATTTCCTCTCACTTGGAGGTTGATGTCTGTAATCTCCTTGTTGTTCACATTATCAACAAAGGAAGAAAACCATGTTGTGTATTAAGTGATGTTATAACAGGTCATCACTTGTACAATATGCTCTTCATGCAGTTTTACATGCAACATCGAGGTCAACATGAAATGCACCAACGGGATATCGAACCATATCTGAAGGTCAATAGAATCTCTTGTAAGGAATATTAGATGGAACATAAGCAATAGGATCCTTTCTTGCTTTAGTCATATTCATGTCTACTCCAGAGCCCCACAAAGCTTCAAAATCTTCTTACTACCACAGAACAAGATTGCAGAGATCTTTTTCCGACAATTCTGCTACAATTGCGAAAGTGGTCACGAGCTACAAAAAAAATGTCCGGATCTTCAAGAACTCAGCGACATTAGTAGGATTCACATTAACATCGATCCTTGATTTTCACTCATTAGCGATAACCCTCGTACCTTTGTTCATATCAAAGGTTATAGATCATGCATACCCATCAACAAAAAAAAAACAAGAACTGGTCAGCAGTTCTGTACAAGTAGGTCTAAGGAATTTACTAATCCGTATACCTGGCAAGTTGACTGTATGCAAGTGCGAGGTAAAAAAAAGGCCGACAATTGATAAAATTGTATAGGGTGCACTGAGCATGAACTCATTATGCTCAATGTTGGGTCTTGCCAACACCTTGGTCATGATGGTCGAGATGAAGAACATCACTTGCTTGATGACCACATAGTCCTCCACCTCATCATCGTAGTTCTAGGAAGAGGCGCACGAGATTCCTCACCACTATAGCCAAGTGTAGTTAGCCTCTGAGTCATTGGGCGATATTATCAAAAGTAATCCCACCACTAAGATCATACACAACGAGGGCTCCCATAACTCCATTGTGGTAAGCCTATGTGACCGCCTGGAACCTCTACTATCCTACGGTATCCCAAATTTAAGCCATGATCTCTTTCCCATCGATATCCATCACTTGGGTCTGGAATTCTATACCTATCATTGCATATTTCGCTCTATTACTTTGTAAAATACAAGTTTGATTGAACTTGCAGTTTTATGCATCCTCCACGAAATCGTAGGAGTTTTTGGGCGTCACTTTCTCGATCAATTGTTGTACCTCTACGATTTAGACGTTGGTGATGGGAACAATTTCTTTTCCTGTAAAGTGGTCCCCATTCGATTGTACCGCCACTTCAAATCCACCATAAATTTGACATCCATGGTACTGTCTTCATGCTGATATCACAGATTCCATTCCCAATTAGCATAGTCCATGCTGAGATTTCACGGTTGGAAAATTAGGGTTGTTGCATAGTTGGTTGTCATTGATGTCAACCCTGGTCAACCCCAGAAGCCTCTAGAAGTGATGGGTTTGTTTGAAGGAATAAGTGATGGGTGTATTTGGAGAAGTCTCCAAAGTGATCCCCTTATGGCGTAGCTTTAAGCATGGCCCTCTCGAGAAGACGCTTTGAAGAAGTTTACAAGAAACCTAGAGGTGTGGCCATGGATCCCGAAGTTGTTTGAGGAAAAAGAGGATGAAGGACAATAAAAATGCATGTAACACCCTCATGGATGGATAGTCCTCATTGTTTCATTTCCAATGGTAGGTGGTACGTAAAGTGGTTCCCCATGGTTGAAGAGATATGACCTCATGAAGTTGAAAGCCATAAAGAATGGTTAAGAAGCCCCTAAATGGTTGCAACAAGAAGTTACAAGTCATTAATGAAAGGGTAAAATGGTTATAACAAAAATTACAGGTTGACCCTAAAGTTAAGGAAAGAAGTCACTTGAAAAAGTATAAATACACTTCAAGAAGCCTTTCATTTGGACAACCACGTTTATTGAATATATATCAAGAGAGGAAGTGATATATTGGCTAATATGAAACGACGAATCTAAGACAACGAAGAAGTGTGGAGGAGAAGTTGCAGGATTGTAGGTGTAGGAAGGGTTTGATGAGAAAACCCTAATTCAGCTGACCCCCGCAGGTTAGGCTATAGGTGTCCACGAGGCACCCCTGTGGGTTGTAAGACACTTGTCCCACGAGGCCCCGCTAGTTGACTAGCCTCTGAGTAGCAAGGCTAAGGGAAATTTGAGAAAGATGCTTATTCCAGGTTGTTGAAATCCTGAGAAAAGTATGATGATGCACCAAGTTGGATACAAAGTTACAAATATGTTAATATGAATGTTTTGAGGGTTATACATTGGTGATGTTATGAAGCAATCTTGATGCATGTCTTTGGTATATTGTTGAGGCATTGGCACATCTTTGGTGCATGGTTTGAGGCATATCTTTGGCACATGTATGAGGTACATTTCTTGGTGATGTTATGGTATATGCTTTATGGCATATCTTTTGGTATTTGGTTTAGGCATATCATGAATGATATGGTACATGGTTGAGGCACACATTTTGGTACATGGTTTTGGCACATGTATGAGGTACATGGTTGGATGCATATTATTGATGTTTTGGTACATGGTTGAAACACATGTATTGATGATGGTATGATGCATGTTGAGACATAGCTTGGTGATGTTGGCACATGCTAGAGGCATAATTCTGGTTCATTGTTAGATGCACATCTTGGTGATGTTGTGCATTTGATTTGAGAGATGATCTTGGTGATATTGGTATGAGTTATATGTGGTTATGAGTTTGATCCAGATTGGACGATGATGCGATATCAATGACAGTGACAATATCAGTGGAAGTGACAGGTTGATGTGATAGTGACAGGGATAGGTTGATGTGATAGTCATAGGTTGATGTACCAATGACAGTGACAGGTTGATGTACCAATGACAGTGATAGTGACAGTATTAGTGGTAGTGAAAGGTTTAGTCTACACTTATATTTCAGGTTGGTAGGATGGGGCAAGGAAAGAGGGTTGTAGCCTCCTTCCGATTGGTGTCGGAGAACATAGGGATTTGAAGCTTCCTTCAGGTTGGAGCCTGTAAATCAGGGGGTCGTAGCCTCCTTCTAGTTGGAGAAAGATATTACAGGGAGTTGGAGCTTCCTTCATATTGGATCCCGTAAACTAAGGGGTTGGAGCCTCCTTCCAGTTGGAGCTGGAGAATTCAGGGAGTTGTAGCTTCCTTAATGTTGGAGCCTGTAAATAGGGGGTTGGATCCTCCTTCCAGTTGGTGCTGGAGAATTTGGAAGTTGGTGCTTCCTATGAATGTAATCTTCGATATATAAGAAAGCATTCCATGGTTTTCTCCCATTTTGGTTTACACGTAAATTCTGGTGTACCGTGTATCCATGGTTATTTGTTATGCATTGTTGATTGATATTGCTTATGATATATTGAATGCAAATGATATATTGTTGATAAAGCTAATGTTCACATGTTCTAATTGAAACTGGTAAAAATTACTCGATACCGATTCAACATGTATTCCAACAATTGGTATCAAAGTTGTTCCTTCAAGAATCAGTTTAACTGCTGGAAGGTATATCATGGATTTCACTAAGAATGGAGTGCCAATGTTTGATGGCCAGAATGGTTTGAACTATGAAATATGAAGTATAAGAATGAAACCAATTTTACGGAAACAAAGATTTGACATTTGGAAAACATTTTTTGTAGGATACACTCCTTCAAAGAAACCAAAGACTGCAGCCAAAAAGGAATTAAAGAGAAACAAAATAATAGTAGTGGATTTCATCCTGGAAGGATTACGTGATCCGATCAAAGATCTATGTGATAAGCTACATAATCTCTATTCTAAGGAATATTATAACACCACAAAGACAGAGCATATTAAAGAAGATATAGGGACAAAATGAGAAGGAAGATGCTCATCATGTTAGACAGATTCTTAAGAAGAAGAATGTGAAGAAGGGATAGTGGATTTTGAGGTTGAACTAATCAATGCTTTAATTGAGATAAATAAGGAAAGAAGGGAAAACAAGTCCCTCAAGGAAAAATGGATCAGGCTAAAAGAAGGTTTTGGAGAAGTTAGGCAAGTTCTCATGAATCTAAAAGCTCAGCTGGATGAAGCCAAACTGATTGAAGAAAATCTCAAGGATCAATTGAAAGAGAAACAATGTTTGGAAACTGAGATAGTATCACATAGAAAGGAAGCAAAGAAGAGAGAAGAAAGTTTGACAAGTCATCTAAAGGAAAGATCCGAGGACTTAAACAAGCTTGAAGTAGAATTTAGTCAACAAGAAAGAAGACTCGAAGAAGAAATCATCACCTTGAAGACCCAACTTGAAGAAGTAAAGAGAACGAAAGAAGCTATGAAGATCCGGATGATGAAGAAAGAAGAATATTGTGAGAAGCCTGAAGAAGAAGTTGTCACATTAAGAGTTAAAGTAGTCAAGCTCAACACGAACCTTGAAAAGAAAAACTCCACACCACCAACAAAGAAAGTTGAAGAGAAATGTTACAGGTTACCAGAAAGGAAGAATGGAGAAAATGATAAGAGTTATGTGGAAGTCATCAGAGGTCCTATCAAGAAGGAAGAATGCGAGCCTTCAAAGGAGAACATTCTAGAAATAGAGAAGACTCAAAAACAAAATTATAGAAAAGACGAATATCAAAGAAGACCCTCCACTTTCAGGTATCAAAGAAGCTTCAACCATTGTGAAGGAAACAATAAAAGAGAATATCGTGATCAGCCAAGGCATAAATTCAGAAGGACTACATCACAAAGAAGATCATTCACTCCCAGGTATCAAAGTTTCTTTTATGGTTATTGTTTTACTTGTAATAGTTTTGGACATAAATTTGTAGATTGCAGAGCTTATAGAAGAAATGGTCAAGAAAGAAATGTTTATGTGGCTCCACACAATACTGAATGTTACAAATTCCACAACTATAGACATGTTATCCCCACTTTGTAGGATAACTAAGGAGATTATGTCTCGAGGCCCTCAGGTTGCAGATATGGAGTGCTAAGAGACTACATGACCAATAATATCCATTTGCACAGATGGAGACCCTTCTCACCACCACAAAGGTCATAGATTTTTAGATGGCATCCACCACACCATCCAGCTTCCGAGAGACACTAGTCCTTGCTCCATGAGGTACAAGTAAGGTATTATGGTGGGTGTCATTTCAATATTTGAGGCATTTGAGTATGTTGTATCTTAAACTGCTTTAGATTTCATGACATACTTGGACATTATGCTTTTTAACCTGTTTCACCTTGGTGGTTGACATTGTGCCCTGGTCCTTCTTAGGAATGCATTTGCTCCTAGGAACTCCCTTGAAAATCCATCGTACTATTCCCGACCATACTTACCACTTTTCATCATTTTAACCCCCAATTTCCTTATCTCTTGGGATTTTAGGGGGTATTGACCCAATAAGGGGTTGCCCCTCATTCTATGGGAAGAAGGGGTTGAAGGCCCAAAGAGATTGTTGTTGGGTAAAATATAAAATCCTATATATAAACCTGTCAGATGCTTCGCCCATGGATCCCCCAACAAAGAAATGAAATGCTTATTTGTAAGAAAAGGGTGACCCACAAGAATAATGATTATGAATCCTTAAAAGGTTAGTTGGAGGATAAGAGGTCTCATTGAGTTGGCCTATCATGATCATGGATATCTAGTGGTATGACATTACCATCATTTGGTCACCAAGACAAGGTAATGGCTCTCAGTCGCATGGCTGAGAGAAAGGGGTCTCATCACGAGCCATCCTTCTCATTTCTGCTAGGTATTTGTGAGTGACACTGTCATTATCTGGACACCATGCCAAGACAATGGACTTCAACCTTTCCTTAAACTATGAAAGAAACAAAGAATGGAAAAACGATGAGCTTGGAAAAATTGCATTGCAAACGAAAGTGCCAAACACCCTCTACAAAGGAACCCATGAATGAGACACTGCAACCCCTTGTATGCCATGAACCCCATGCCCATTGAGTCTTGATCCTTAACCACTTCATCTACTTTACATGGATTAGAAACAAATCACTTTGGAAACACTCATTGACCTGGGAAATATCTTCCCAATAGGACACCTCATCAACCCTCCCATAACCAAGCTTGACAAGTAGCATAATGTCTTTGAGCACTTGATTGTTTAACAAGGTAATATTTGATACACATGCTTAGGTGGCTCATTTATTGACTTGATTTACCTATCATGATATTTTGACTTGAGTTCCTTGGAAGGGCGTGCTTATTTGTCTTTGCAGGACCTAGTTGGTGGACAGTTTTAGAGGAACAAGCTTAGCTTGGGATTCCACGGTGCTTGAATCCCATAGGTGGATGTCGAGGGCCTGCATGCCGAATGAGAAAGACATACCTTCGGAGGCCTAGAAGACATTGTGGATGACATAACCTAGCCCTCACATGCCAAATGTTTTGCCTAGGAGAGGAAAAATGTCACCTTTAGAGGCATGACATCACCTAGGGGGGATAGGGTTTGGTGGTGAGGCTATTATTCATTTTCACATAGATGTTTTGAGGAGAATTGATCCATATGGATGTCGGTGGCCTCCCACCTATTCCAACTAGCTCATTTTGGTAGTTTTCTAATTTGGCAGTTTTTTCCCTAGTTTTTGGGTCTTTGACTTGCGGGGCCGTTTTGAGGCCCTAAACGGGCTATCGTGCACCTAAAACAGAGATCGTATGCAAAATTTACGACCCCGGGAAGTTGATGTACTAAGTTACCCAAACAGGGCCCTCATGACTTTTGGTGCTTCATCTCCTAGGGTTATCTTTTTTGGATGTCTAGGGATTTTGACATTCCTGTTTATTGTAAAAAGGCCTTCAGAGCTTCATTGTAATCATCTTCTTGCAAATGAGTGCAACCGTCACATCTCTTCTCAGAGATAAGTTGCCACCATTCTGGCAAGCTTGTTTTCGTTGCATTTTACAGTTTCAACTTATTTCCTTATTGAATAGAAACCGGTTTTACTGTATATCTATTATTCTGTGTTAAGCATCTTTTGATAATAATCTGTATTCATTTTGTTCTGCAAATATATTCTGGATTAGTAGTATCAGAGTGGTATTCTCCTTGTTGTTCTTAATGCATGTCCCCAATGAGGTCAGGGTACAAAGAGTTGGGTCTCGAGCTTGTTTCTCTTGAGGACAAAATCTCTCGCATGCCCAAACGACCTCTCATGGCAAAAGAAAAAAAAGACGACATGACAAGAGATCCCTTCAAAATGTTGCTCGAGGAAGCCCTTGCGCAAAAAGGGAACAAGATGATATATATTTTTGAGCAAATCCTTCGGTGACTACCAACATGCGACACATCTTCCTCAAATGGAGGTGCCACCCCCTTCAAGGTATAAATCAACTTCGATATTCCTATATTTGAAGGTCAGATAGACGTAGATGCAGTAGACAAATGGTTGAATCTACTAGAAGGGTATTTCTTTGTCCATAACTTCTTGAATGGAGAAAAGATTACTTTTGCACTCCTCAAAGCCTCCCCCATGTCAAATATTGGTGGGAAAATTTCTCTGAGCAAAAGAAAACAAAGGAACCCGCATTATTTACAATCGCAGTCACCTGGGAGTCCTTCAGGGATGCTATTAAGGAACAATGCTACCCTGTTGGAAGTTATGACGAACTGTACACAAAATGGACCACGCTGCGGTAGGAAAGAGACCAAACGGTGCCCGAGTTCACAAATATCTTCCATACCTTGCGCACCAAGTTGGGTATCAAATATTTTGAGCGACATCTAGTGCTTAAGTATCGCGATGGTCTGCATAGATACATCCAAGATGAAATGGATTTTCTAGACATATCATCCTTGGGCCCGACCTACCAATATGCCGTCAAAATCGAGCAGAAGTTCAAACAAAAGACGCAGCAATTTGGGCCTGGGAACCCCTCATAGCAAAAGCCAGGAAAGTGTGGCCCCAACCCACAGAACAAAGGACAGAGCAAAGACAGACAACCTCAGGACAACCAGTCTAGGCCGTAAGCAAAGGACACTAGAAAGGCAAATAAAGATACCAGGAAGTGGTGTGACTTCCATAAGAGCCCCTGGCATAACACTGTTTATTGTCACTCGAAGCAGTCACTGGTGGTTGAGGTGAAAGCCTCTGAATCATATGAGTTTTGACTTGGATTCAGAACCAGGAAGGGGGAGACATATCATAGATGTAGAACCTAGTGTTACCATTACTACCACCAAGCTCTAGCCCGATGAACTAGACGAGCTAGAGGGAGGCGAGCACCTTTTTCATTTGGAGATGTTGGTGAAGGGTAACTCGTTGCACTTCATCGTTGATAGCGATAGTCAAAAGAAACTAATCTCAGCAGAGGTTTTCAAGCGACTCGCCCTGCCAACAACACTGCACCTACAACCCTACACCATCGGATGGATCCGCCAAGGAAGCGACATCTGCGTCAGTCAATAATGATGCCTGTCATATGACATCAAGCCCTTAAAAAACGAGGTATTTTGTGATGTTGCCCCTCTTGAAGTTTGCAATGTTCTTTTAGGCCAACCATATTTATGGAAACGTCATGATGTATATGAGTCTAGGACTCGCAGTGTTATTATTACTTTGAACAAGAAATTCTACATGATACCCGAGGCAATCCCACCCAGTGCTATTTCCTTGATCTCTGCCAAGCAATGCAAAAAGGTCATCTCTCAGACAAGGAAGTTTGTCTTCTTCGTGATTCATCTCAGAATGAGTGAAAGGTCGCAACCACATCTAGGGTCTCTGTGGCCGACCTCTCCACATAGAAGAAGCAACTGGATAAGGTCATGGAAGAATACTCATATATCTTCTCCTCACCTACCGGGGTACCTCTGCACTATTAGGTCAAGCACCCCATCGATATGACCCCGATGCATTGCTGCCCAATGGGCTAGTCTATCGCCACTCTTTGTTTGAGAATGAGGAGATCAAGTGACAGATCTAATAACTGCTCCACAAGGGGCACATCCGTCCCATATCATTACCTTGAGTGAGCCCAATCGTGTTGGTACAGAAGAAAGATGAAACCTGGCGACTCTGCATTGATTACCGGGCCCTGAATAATATCACAGTAAAAAACCGATACCCGATTCCCCGAATCGACGACCTCCTTGATCAACTCATGGGTGCCAAATACTTCAGTGATATTGATATGAAGTCTGGCTACCACTAGGTCCTGATAGAACAAACAGATGTATGGAAGACCGCCTTCAAGTCAAAGGAAGGCCTTTTTGAATGGTTGGTCATGCCCTTTGGTTTGACAATTGCTCCAACCACTTTCATGAGGATGATGGACAATATCCTGTGACCATTCACCAATACTTTTGTAGTGTTGTATCTGGATGACATCCTCATTTACAACAAGACTTGGGTAGAACACTTGCATCATATTCAACAGGTTCTGCACACCCTGCGGCAGCACCAGCTCTATGCCAACTTGGAAAAATGCTCCTTCGACATGGACATGGTTCATTACTTAAGCTACATCGTTGATCAGCTTGACGTACATGTGGATCCAGCCAAAATCCAAGTCATCCGTGACTGGTCAGCCCCAACCACACTCAATGAACTTCGAAGCTTCTTGGGCCTCTCTAATTTCTACCTCAGGTTCGTGTTGGGATTCTCCCATATTGCATGGGCCCTTAGCCAAGTAACCGGGAGTGGTCGAAAGGAGAAATTTTTGTGGGGTTGGTCCCAACAAAAAGCATTCGATGATTTGAAGTAACGCTTGTGCTCAACCCCAATACTTTCACTACCGGACCTTGAGCATTCCTTTGAGATCGAGATAGATGCTTCAGACTATGTTGTGGGCACCATTCTCACTCAGCACGGCCACCCTGTGGCCTATCATAGTGAGACACTATCAGATGTTGTCTATAAGTACCCTACTTATGCCAAAAGAATGTATTCCATTGTGCAAGCCTATCGCCAATGGAGACATTACATTTTTGGGAAAGAGACCGTCATCCACACTGATCGTAAGCCACTGTAGTTCATGCAGCCACAAGGCAAATTGCAGAATGACTACCATTATAAGTGGTCCACGTACTTGCAACAATTCCACCTCAAAATCAAGTATAAAATGGGAAGCACCAACCACGTCACTAATTGCCTTAATAGACCGCCAATCACGACACTCACCACGGTGTTAGACTCTTACGGCCATGAGACCTTTGGATGGCCCCAAATATATGAGACAGACCTAGACTTCGCCACCACCTACCAAATGTTGGGCACAAACACAATTGTCGCTAATTTTAATCTTCAGGACATGTTGTTGTGTCGTCTGGGCCATATCTGTGTTCCATCAAGTGAGCGAGTGAAGCTGATTTGGGAAGCCCACTACAGTAAGGTGGTAGGACACTTCAGTGTTGAAAAGACAATGGCAATGTTGCAGAAACATTTCTACTGGCCAAAACTTTGATAGGAGGTAAGAAAGTATATCAGGTCCCGTATTGCATGTGCGATTGTCGAACCGACCACTAAGAAACAAGGCATGTACACCCCTCTGCCTACTCCTAACAGGCCATGGGAATCCATCTCAATGGACTACATGTCGGGCCTCCCGTCCACCAAGAGGGGCAATTTTTGTGGTTGTAGATCACTTTTCTAAGATGGCAATTCTGGCCGCCTGCAAGAAGAGCATCACAACAAAGGCCACTGCCAATCTCTTCTTTGAACGAGTCTAGGTACATTTTGGAATCCCACAAACCATTGTCTCAAATCGGGACAGTCGATTTATCAACACATTCTGGTCAAGCCTTTGGTCACTGCTGAACACCAAGCTCACCAAATCCACGACCTTCCACCCCCAGACAGATGGCCAAACCGAGGTCGTAAATCGAATGATCCTGCATATCCTACGCATGTATAATCCCAAGAACCCTCGAACATGGGATGAGAGTCTCCCCTATGTTCATCATAGCTACAATTGAGCCTTTCATAGCTTAACTGACCACAACTCCTTTCAGGTGGGGTTGGGATTCCAACCATTGGGTCCCATAGATGTTGCACTACCCCTTGCGGTCACTTCGACCGACTCATCTCCTGCTCCAACTGAAGTTGAAAAAGCCACACGGTTCATTGAGTGGATCCAACACATCCGCCAATAGGTTTAGGATATCCTATAGAAGTCCAATGACAAGTACAAGAAGTGTCATGATCAACACCGGGTGCCACATAAGTTTCAGGTGGGCGAAAAAGTTTGGTTGCACTTGCAAAAAGAGCTCCTTACATGAACCCATTGGAATATTCTCCTACTCCGTTATGGGTCGTACACCATCACCAAGGTTGTGGGTGATAATTCTTTCGAGCTCAACATTCCTCCTTTCCTTGGCTTGCACCCATTGTTCAACGTGGATATCATTCGACCATATTTCCCACCATTATTGGACACCTCAGAGATAGCAGAACAACTGACACCAACTGAGCTAAACCCCGACTGCATATAAAAGGCTTCTAGTGATCAGATTGTGGTCAAACGTATCAAGGGCACTCGCCAACAAAGGATCCAACTTTATTGAGTTGTCAAAGCAGGGTAGCTTTTGCACCAACTCAAGTGGCTCACCCGCGTCCAAATTCAGCAGAAATTTCCTCATTTGATGGGGGAACTCAACGCAATGGAGACCATTGCTTCCTAAGGTGGGAGGATTGATACAGATGGATGTCGGTGGCCTCCCAACTATTCCAACTAGTTCATTTTGGCAATTTTTCAGTTTGGCAGTTTTTTCCCTATTTTTCTGGTCCCTGACTTGCGGGGCCGTTTTGAGGCCCTAAACAACGTTTTTTTAGGGCTCATCATAGTCAAAATGACCTTCGATAGCTAGAAACAAAATCTGCATTCCTCGGATAGAACTTTCCAATGGGCTATCGTGCACCTAAAAAGGAGATCGTATGCAAAAGTTACGACCCTGGGAAGTTGATGTACTAACTTACTCAAACGGGGCCCACATGACTTTTGGCGCTTCATCTCCTAGGGTTAAGTTTTTTGGATGTCTAGGGTTTTTGACATTCCTGTTTATTGTAAAAAGGCCTTCAAAGCCTCATTGTAATCATCTTCTTGCGAATGAGTGCAATCGTCACATCTCTTGTCAGAGATAAGCCGCCACCATTCTAGCAAGCTTGTTTCCGCTGCATTTTATAGTTTCAGCTTATTTCCTTATTGAATAGAAACCAATTTTATTATATATCTGTTATTACGTGTTAAGCATCTTTTGACAATAATCTGTATTCATTTCATTCTGCAAATATATTCCGAATCAAGAATGAGGATTTTACCATGAAGAAAATGACTTGGATGATTGACATGTGGCTTTGGGAAGCCTAACTACACTCCTCCAACACCAAAGACTTGCTCTTAGTGTCACAATGTCCCCTAAAGGGGTGATGTCACTTTGAATTAGGGTTTCTTTATGTGTAAAAGTAAATTTTAAGTGAATTGTTTACTATTATTTTGTAAAAGGGGCAATATTAGGGTTGTTGACCCCTAGTCTTGTGGTTTACCCTAAAATTATGTGGACAAACTATTTTGGAGACATTTTGTATAAATAGAGATCATAAGATCTCATTTCATAACATAACTCTCCCATTTGGAGAATTATTGGACTGGACTTTTTGCTATCTTTGGCTAGTTCTCTCTCTCGTGCTCTTGTTTATGGCTATCTCCTGGATTATTGGTTGATGGAAGTGATGCACTAGCCTTGGAAGGATATTCTCTTGCTATTGTGGTGGTTTGTCTTAGCTTTTTCCTTGAATTGGAAAGGTTTTTACATTGTTGTTATCATTTGTTATTCAATTCAAGGTTATTTGCTAAAGCTAGGTGGGAAGTATAAGGGCATACACCCCCACCTTAGTCTCTGTCACTTTATGCTTACATGTTATTGGTTTAACAAGGGTTTGCTAAGAAAAGTATAAGGCCATACACCCTCGTAGCCTAAACCCTAGCTAGAGATACTTGCCTTGGGGAGTAAGAGGATTTACACCCCCAAGGAGGTAGTACCTCTAGCTCTTTCTTTGATTGACTCCATTAACCCAATTATTGAAGGCACTAGTCATTTACTTGTTGCATTGGATAAATAAATTGTTGCCTTGGTAAACCTACAAATTTCAAGTTTTAAAGTTGTCACTTTGGTAAAGAGTTCGTCGAGCCTTTGGTTCCATTGCCTCATTGAGGCATTCCCTTTCAACCACAACTTCTTGTTGTTGTTACAAAACTAACCTACAACCATTAGTGCTGCAGAAAACTAACCCTCTAACACTTAATAACTCCTAAACTAACCCTAGGATCTAGTCCTAACTTTACCCTATTTCTCTACTAAGCCTAGCACACCTATTGGTCTAGTTAGAGGTGGTTTCTAGTGACTGATTTTTATTTTGTTAAGATTGGTTTGCTACAACCATAAGGCTGATAAATTCACTGCCAAAACCTTTTGTTTCAGCCTTGCTTTTTGTGCTAAAGTTATTGCTTAATTATTGGTGAGTTGAGCTAGCTTCCACTAGCTTGCCTCTTGTCTATTTTATCATATGCTTAGCACTTTATATTGCAAACTTTGATATCTTTATTAAGCTGATATAAATTACTTATCTTTGTTGCAGTTAGGGACAACAAGCTCAACTTTCCTGTCGAACTAACATATTACATTATATGCATTGTTTTCCTTGTGTCTTGGGCAAGTATTCACACTTGGCATGTCACTCCACTCATTTGGAAACCCTCAAAACTTCCCAAGACTCTTTCCCAAGCTCTTCATACCACTTAGAATTGACCTCTAGGGACATCCATTCATACTTATCATTTTCCATCTCATTTCCCCCTAGGATCACCAAGATTCCCCGCTTGAGGTGACTACCTCGCATCTAAAGTGACAGGGACACCTGCCTAAGGTGACAGTGGTAGGTGCCCTCCTAGTTGTCGCCAATTGGTGGCTGGGTCAGGATTTTCCCAACCTATAACTTGTGTGATAACAAGACACATAGCCCATGATTGTAGAATCATGATGGATACTTCCATGAAAGAAAACACTGATATCATATGCAAAAAGGTTTGGAAAAGAAAGCAAGAATAGATGAATAAAGAATGGGTAAAGGAAGAACATGTGAATGAAGAACTCCCAGGAATCATACTCTCAGGATTTGCAACAATGCAAGGTCATGATGAATCTATAAAGAAAGAGGAAGATGTCAGATTTCAGGATAAAGAAGAAGATGATGATTCCATAGGCGAAGAGGAAGATTAATCTGCATTAGGGCGGCTTCCTCCACCTTTCTGAGCCATCTGGCTTGGAGACTCCCAGTAAATATGAATATTGAAGAGGGGGAGTCTAAGCAACAACTCTACAGATCAGAGAACTATCTTTCAAGCAGTCTGAAGTGTTTGCAGATTTTCGAAAGGCGGATTCATAATGATTTAAGGGAGTGGTTCATGATTGTATTCCACGCATGTATTCAGGCAAGGACATATTCAATACATATTGTACGATTTTCAGATTGAGAAGACAAATTGATTAGTAGGAATATGCAGTGATCAATTACAACAAAGTCGAAGAAATCTTCAAAAGAGTGAAGTGAAAGATGGTTTATCATAATGCACAATTGAGTACCAGAATAATGGACAATTTTATGGACAAAGATTGATTCATGATATTTTTGGAATAGAGGTCTAGGCATATATATCATAATGGATGAAAGCATATTGACAAGTGGAATCAATTAGTCACATGCAAACAAGCAGTGAAAGGCACAACAAGACAGGGGAAGAGAAACTGTCAGTAGAAGCCATACCGTCAAAGGGAAATTGATGAAAAGTATGGTCAATGATGTCTAAGCAATAAACATGACAAACTATGAATTCAAGTAACTTTGAATTCTTTATATATATATATATATATATATAAAGAATAAGAGGAAGCACCAATGGACAAGAAGCACTAGAAGAGAGGAAAAGAAGCAAGTACAAGAAGCCTCACATTGATCTACACAACATCTTGTATAGAATTCAAGGGGAGAGAAATCATCAGTACAAAGATATCAAGAGAAATATCAGAAGCATGAAGACAGGGGGAGCAACCCCAAGGGGAGAGACCCTTTTCCATTGATGTCAAAGGGGGAGAGAAACATCGGAAGAGAGAGATGAGGAGCGATGGTCACATGGGAGTATGAGTGTTTCCATCAATTCCAAAGGGGGAGATTGTTGGATAATTGGTTTTCATTGATGTCAACCCTAGTCAACCCCAGAAGAAGCCTCTAGAAGGAGCGATGGTCATAGGGGGGTATCAGTGTTGGAGTATGAGTGTTGCCATCAATTCCAAAGGGGGAGATTGTTGGATAGTTGGTTGTCATTGATGTCAACCCTGGTCAACCCCAGAAGAAGCCTCTAGAAGTGATGGGTTTGTTTGAAGGAATAAGTGATGGGTGTGTTTGGAGAAGTCTCTAAAGTAGTTCCCTTATGGTGTAGCTTAAAAAATGGCCCTCATAGGAAGACACTTTAAATAAATTTACAATAAACCTAGAGGTGTGGTCATGGAGTCCGAAGTTGTTTGAGAAAAAAGAGGATGAAGGACAGTGAAAATGAATGTAACCCCCTCATAAATGGATAGTCCTCATCATGTTGTTTCCAATGGTAGGTGGTACGTCATGTGGTTCCTCATGTTTGAAGAGATACACCCTCATGAAGTTGAAATCCACGAATAATGGTTAAGGAGCCCCTAAATGGTTGCAACAAGAAGTTACAAGTCATTAATTAAATGGTAAAATGGTTATAACATAAAGTACAGGTCGACCCTAAAGTTAAGAAAATAAGTCACTTGGAAAAGTATAAATACACTTCAAGAAGCCTCTCATTTGGAAAACCAATTTTATTGAATATCTATCAAGTGAGCAAGTGATTTATTGACTAATATGAAATGGTGAATCTGAGGCAGCAAAGAAGTGTGGAGGAGAAGTTTCGGGATTGCAGGTGTACGAAGGGTTTTTATGAGAAAACCCTAATTTTGCTAACCCCTGCAAGTCAGGCTACAGGTGTCCCGCGAGGCACCTCTGCGAGTTGTATGACACTCGTCTCGTGAGGCCCCGTCAGTTGAATGGCCTCTAACCAACGAGGTTGAAGGAAATTTTAGAAAGATGCTTGTTTTAGGTTGTTGAAAGTCTGAGCAAGGTATGATGATGCACCAGGTCTGATACAAAGTTACAAGAATTTTTATATGCATGTTTTGAGGGTTATACATTGGTGATGTTATGATGCATGCTTGAGGCATATCTTTGGTATATTTTTGAGGCATTGGCACATGCTTGAGGCACATATTTGGTGCATGGTTTGAGGCATATCTTTGGCACATGTATGAGGTACATTTCCTTGTGATGTTATGGTAGATGGTTTATGACATATCTTTTGGTATTTGGTTGAGGCATATCATGAATGATATGGTACATGGTTGAGGCACACATTTTGGTACATGGTTTTAGCACATGTTTGAGGGATATGGTTGGGTGCATATTATTGATGTTTTGGCACATGGTTGAGACACATATCTTGATGATGGTATGATACATGTTGAGACATAGCTTGGTGATGTTGGCACATGCTAGAGGCATAATTCTGGTTCATTGTTAGATGCACATCTTGGTGATGTTGTGCATATGATTTGAGAGATGATCTTGGTGATCTTGGTATGAGTTGTATGTGGTTATGAGTTTGATCCAGATATGATGATGATGCGATATCATTGAGAGTGGCAGTATCAGTGGCAGTGACAATGACAGGTTCATGTGACAGTGACATGTTGATGTATCAGTGACAATATTAGTGGTAGTGAAAGGTTGAGTCTACACTTATATTTTAGGGTGGAAGGACGGGGCTAGGGAAGGGGTTTGTATCCTCCTTCTAATTGGTGTTGAAGAAAACGGGGAGTTGAAGCTTCCTTTAGGTTAGAGCCTATAAATAAAGGGGTTGTAGCCTCCTTCTGGTTGGAGCTAGAGAACAAAGGGAGTTGGAGCTTCCTTCAGGTTGGAGCCTCATTCCAATTGGAGCTGGAGAATTCAGGGAGTTGTAGCTTCCTTCAGGTTGGAGCTTGTAAATATGGGGTTGGAGCCTCCTTCCGGTTGGTGCTGCAGAA
This sequence comes from Picea mariana, assembly GCA_032191745.1. Classification (NCBI taxonomy): domain Eukaryota; kingdom Viridiplantae; phylum Streptophyta; class Pinopsida; order Pinales; family Pinaceae; genus Picea; species Picea mariana. The sequence goes on along the minus strand of JASDQU011505192.1, from coordinate 4,165 downwards.
TTTGGAAGTTGGTGCTTCCTATGAATGTAATATTCGATATATAAGAAAACATTCCATGGTTTTATCCCATTTGGGTTTCCACGTAAATTCAAGTGTATTGTGTATCTGTGGTTATTTGTTATGCATCGTTGATTGATACTACTTATGATATATTAAATGCAAATGACATACTGCTGATAAAATTAATGTTCATATGTTCTGATTGAAAGTGGTAAAAAATTCTTAATACTGATTCACCCCCTCTCAATATTCCAACAAAGGTCGACGAACTTATGGCCATGACAAAGGGGAGGATGCCCATTTCCACCATTACCAACAACTGGAAGGAAACATTGCTCAGTTGGGCCTCGAAGAACCTCACATTGGACAACACAATGCTGATTTCATTGTTAACATCTATCACCATGATATGATGGATTTGCTTAATCAACATGTCCATGAACAAAGTTTTGTTGTGCTGGAATTAAAGACTGCTGAGACAATGAAACCCTACATTGGTAACACGTTTCCCTTTCTGTGCATGCGAGTGGTCACCAGGATGAGGTGTCTCTCTCTCATGGTAGACGTGAAGGAAAATATGTCGGTGGAGAATGCCACACTCTTGGCATGGTTACACGCAACTTCCTGGAGAAGATTGGAAATGTGGAAAGAGAATAACAAGATTAGGGCAAGTGTAAATATCATCATGATATGCAGTGATTGTTGCCACAAGGAACTAGATTGGAGGTATAAAGTTTCACAGAATAATCAACGATATTCATCGATTTTAGCATTGGATAGAAGCGTGCTATATTGACATCTTCCATGTGAGGTAGTCCATGTGGACTGTTTCATGTGCCAATTTTCAGACTCCGATGAGTACAAACGAAAATCCTCCATTGCTCAGGCGATGGTATTTTGCAATTATTCCTGGTTGCAGCCCATTAGAGCAGGTGCACCCTAGGCGAAAACAAAACAACTTCCCACCAACTATGTTCCACTCGAACCTCAAATAATCTGCAACCATTGAGTGGATCACGACTAACACTGGACGAAAGGTGAGATACAAACATAATGCCCTTTTTAACATAAGGTTTGTAGAGACCACAAATTCAATTCATCTTACACAAATTTCAAAGCGACAGTCACCGGTTCTTCTTCTCTGAACTAAACGTGGCTCCTTCATGCGAATCCTTCTATCTAACAGTATTATTTCTTTGCCTAAACATTCATCATGCAACTCCTTCTATCTAAAAGTCTTATTTATTTGCCTCAACATTCAATCAAAGGCTACAGATCTTCCTTCTGTAAGTTCTGTAGCTTCAAATACATTTTCTTTCCAAAGATACAGATTGTCTCAAAATTTACAACCACTATATATAGTAGAAATAAAACATACTACTTCTGGCACCAAAGACCCAATCGTTAGCGACCTATTTTCATTGAGGTGCAACAGTGCAATAGATTTGAAAAAGACTCAAATTTCTCTAATGTAGAATTCCAGAAGTTTTCATCGTCATGTAGAGAAAAAATCCATCAGTGAAACCCATCTCTTTGTTTTCTTCTTCCGTGAAACCAAAGGGAAACCACAACTAGATCATCTAGTGGCAGCGTTGTTGAAGGAAAATCTCCCTGCGGACAAGTAGATCTCTTCAAAGAGCTAGACTCTTAACTCTAAGACAGAAAGTGCTTATCATGGTCACTGACTTCCTTTTAGATCTAGGTGGACTAGTGTGTGAGAAGGAAGGAGAAAAGAAGTACCTTTTACCGGTGTTTGTCCCTGCACTCTTCGAGTTGAGCTCCAATCTTTCGCTCCTCGATGGATCCTGTAGATAAACAAAGTACGACCACTTCCTACTCTATCAAGATTAGTCCGAACTAGGTCTATCTACTAAAGAGACAAATTCATGTGAGATTGAACGCGAATTAGAAAGAAACAGGCCAAGCAAATTATATTAATGAGGACAAAACATTGCTTACAGTCGTAGATGGATTGCAGTAGTTTTTTCAAGTCCTCCTTGTCTACCCCTTGCTCAAAAGATCCACGATCGCAATGATGATAGCTTCACTGATTTCTCCCTATGAGATCATAGGTCTCTTGCCTCCAAATCATCTCTGTTCCAGCACTACTTATGAGATCATAAGTTGGGTGTGATTCTCTCTTTTCAGTCCCCTTTCACCATGAGAAAGCTTGCTTATATAGCCTTGGAGATGCTTTAACCACTTGAGATATCCTTTGGGAAGTTGAGGATTTTCCTCCTTCAGTTGAGGATCTGCCCTAAGATCATGGCTGGATTAGGGATTCGAATCCAACTACCTTCCAAGAATGAAAGGATCTTTCCCCCATTCATCTCAACAACTTAACTACTGCCCAGAATAGGCAGTGCTCCCTCAAAAGGGCCATCAGAGCACTGTAGTGCTCCCCAGTAGGCTTAAGGGAGGCACCATCACTTCTAAAGACACCAACGCTCCCTTAGAAGGGCCAAAGAAGCTTTATAACGCTCCCAGACAATATAAGGGGGAGTGCCAGCACTCCCAGAAGAGGTATAGAGGAGTGCTCTCCTCCAAAACTTAGTTTTTTGAGTGTTTTCAGATGGCAAAAGGTTCATGAGCCCAGTTAACCTTTCCTCCTCTTATAAATCAAGTGTTTGACATGTGCCAAGTGTCCTCTAGATGTCGTTTACAAGCATGACATAGGCATTATGGCAGTATGTTGCCCTGACACTTGCGACACTTGTGAGCAAAATGTGACACTTGTGAGAAAAATGTGACACTTGCGACCTTTGTAATGACGACACTTGCGACACTATCAAAGTGAGTATTTTTTATGTGTAACAAGCGTCTTCCATCATCCAACAATATGTGCACTTGTATAGTAATAATGTTGAGATGATCGTCAAGACTGCAAGATCACTGACTTGGAAATAATGGAGTAAGCGCCAGTTCTAAGAGTCAGTTCGTAGTTCATTGTCTGTAGAGTCTAGTTGTTTGTGGTGTGCATGTAACCGAATCAGTAGAGTATTTTCCTATTTAAGAATGTAATCAATCTTCATTGAATAATAGAGAAGTGAGCGTAGCCTCACCGTGTGTTTGTTTCTCATATTTTATCTTGGTATCAAAGCCACTGGGAGAGGTGAGTGGAGAGGTGCGTAAATTTCTGGAGGTCTTCAAGTCCCTCCTCTGGAAGGGTGCGGCGGCACACTACTCAGCCTTTCCGTGGATCAAAAACAGAGAAATTTTCACGGTCAAAATTAAGTTACAGTGCGAAAAGTTTTGGAGATTTCCGCAGTCTATTACAGCGTGAGGTGCGGACACCCCGCAGTCAACAACAACGTGAGGTGCAGAAACGTTTGTCTCTACGTAGGTGTAATGAACGTTTTCCCTGTGGGTTCTTCAGGTCATCACGAGCTAAGGAAGCTGTCAAAATTCTTGGTGGGAAGCGTAAGTCTACACACCGTGAAGTCGCTAGCGTGTACACATGCGAGTTTGGATAGGCGTTTATAATTGATGTGGAGCGTATATGAGAAATCGTGAAGTTGAAAGCGTAAGGGTAAAGCTTTATTTACTTTTATATGTGAAGTTGAAAAGGGAGATTTACTTTTATTTTAAATGTGAAGTTGAAGCGTAAGGGTAAAGCTTGAGTTTGTGTTTTTTTGAAGCATTGAAGGGACCTCCTCCATTCATGATTTCATATCATTTTTAATGGATGGCCAAGTGATTTAAATGATTTTAAAAAAAGAAAAGTGGATGCATTTTGAGTTTAAACTTTATATGGAACATAAAGTTTATTAAAAGTGAATTTTTTCATAGTGGATATCTTCTATAAAGAGGTGAAGAGGGTGTTATAAGTTTTTTCTTTAAAAAGTGGATATTTTGGATATTAAGGTGCATGCATGATTTAAAGGTTGATATATCCATGTGAGGTGGTGTTTTTGATTTAAAGGTGAATGCATGCATGATTTAAGATGAGAACAGAGGTAGAGTTGGATCAGTGGATCCGAAGGCAGAGCGATGGACTACTCAGCATAGGAGAAAACTCGACGAAAAGTTGCATATCCTTGGTGTTTCACTTGTAGAGAATATCTTGCAGCGATGACGAATCTACTGGCAGAGACCTACCTCAATGAAGCCAACAAGTTAGATGGCTCAAATTTCATTAACTAGAAATTCAAGATGTAGACGCTCA
>JASDQU011505190.1:3140-17612 GCA_032191745.1 Picea mariana | reverse complement strand
CCATATGTATCCAACCTAGCTTGTTGGATGTGCAAGCTTTGCACCGTGACCCTCCTCTCTAGGGTTTCAAATTCTTTACATAGATCAACAAAATCTATGTCATTTGCTTCTCTTTCTGCTACAGGCTCTGGTGCTGCAGTCATCTCCATTTCAACATCATGGCTAAAAATTTTGAGCCCTTCTTCTGAATGCTCATCTTATTCTCCTTGGGAAGCCTCTGATATCTGCTCCATTATCATCGTGACAGTATCTAATGGTTGTCGTTCTTCTTTTGCACCTGCATCACAGACACAGTTAACTTTAAAAATATTTGGCTCTGTGGCCTCCTTCTCAGATTCTTGTTGCACTACCTCCTCATGCACAACACTTGTATTAGCCTCTGCTGGACTATTTGGTAGGAATACCCAAATTCACCTAATCATCAGAATACTCTTTTGATCCTCCTCCTCGATGATGAAATTTTTTAACTTATCATCATCTTCATTCACATGATCTGCTGAACCACATGAATCTTCCTCTATCAACACTCCTTGTTGACATGAACTCACTTCTGAGCTCTCGAGTCTTTCAGATAGTCTCATCTCCTTCTCCCTACCCACTTGGCAGTCTAGGAGATCCCATGATCCCTCTTCATTGCCCACTTGGAAACTTGAACTTTCAACATTGCTCCCCTGGTAGAATGCGAGACCTTCTTCTGATCTCTTTCCATTGCCCACCTGGCCACTTGAAAGTTCATCTCCGCCCACTTGGAAGTTTCTGAGATCTTCATCTGATCTCTCCTCCTTCTCTTTATCGTTGATATTTCTCCCAATTTCTGGCTCATAGACACGAACCACTTCCTCTGTGTCTCCAAGGCTTTCATAATACCTCAACCATCCTCTCAATAGTCTTCATTGTCTTTTGTCCAACAATTCCTTGACTGGCCACTTTTCTTTTGTCCTCAGAGGCCATTCATACACCTAATGTGTCTTTGTGTTTTGTTGCACCTATAGTGCAATATATTTCATCCTCACCCTCACCTCAGTGAGCTCTTTGTCCATCTCATATTTTCTTTGTTGCTGGTGGTTCTTCTTTCCACCACATCCATGGCCTTCAGTAGCCATCTTCACCTTCAATCTAGCCCCCTGGTAAATCTGTTGTTGTTAATTTACAACCGAGAGTACTTCCAGCTTTTCCTACAGTCCACCTGACTATCCAAACACTACTGCACATCTGTAAACAATATTCACAAAGTATCCACACTCTGTCATGCTTCACACACAATGTGTAGATGAAATTCTGCTCGTTTCATTGTGTTGTTCTTTGGTTTATCCTCTTCCTCTCTGCTACAAAAAACATAAATTGTTTATGTGCTTTGATACCATATGATGCAAACCCCCTACGCCAGTGGGGTCTGCGACCTCCCGGTCTCTGGATCGCTCTATCTCCTGAGCTTTTTAGAACTTGAGCCAAGTTCATTCTACACTCATTCCTTATGTTTGACGATCCTTCATATGGATTTCTATCAACACTTCACTCGAGTGTTGGCCTGGTGCACTCCTTGCACAGGTCTTTTTCCTCCTTGAGCTTCAACTGCTTGAACCTCAATGGTCTCTGTCTCTTCTGTCCCTTGAACACGCCCGATGCCCTCTTGGCAGAGCTCTATAGAATTCTCATAAATTATATAAGTGTCTTTTCTTTGTGCCCTCCTTTGCACAATTCCTCCTTCGGGATGTTCAACAATCCTGAGGATTTTCCTTGAGTCAATGACTCTAGCTGGTGTGCCCTCCTGGCACGCCTTTGCCTGAAATTCCACAGAATTCAGAAGTGCACTCCTTGCATTGGCTTACAAACACCGCAGTACTCTATCATGCAACTCTTTTGCACGAAGCCACAAAGAAACAAGACCTGAAATCAAAGAACCCAACAAACAACTTTTGTTTGTAACCTGCAAATGAAAACTAACACACATCTACAACATATATATATACAAACATATAAAATACATTCATCCAATTACACAAAATAACATGCAGGAAAAACTACTCTCTGTTTGTATTAAATAAAATGCCTCTTTACAATGTATTCGAGCTCGAACTGCAAAAGATTCTCGGCTCTCCTCTCTTCCTCCATAACTTACTTACAAAATAGATGCCAAGATCTTTTACATGAGGGGGCTCTTCGCGCTCTTCCCTCCAACTCACCAACTCTCATTAATTTACAATCAATTACATTGAATGGCTATCTAGTCCGAATTAGATCTAGATTTGCAGCCTGCCAACCATTTAAGGTGACACTATCTATAGCCTGCGTACAAGCATGAATTTTGGCTCTACCAGCCTTACAAACATTTAATTTCATTTAATTGCAAGTTCAAATTTTAAAATATGAGAGGGTTGGTGCCTCTCTTGTCCATGAACGCGCACTGAACAAGATGTCTAGCTAGCACTTTTTTGAGTTGGAGCGATGCTCCTGCATCATTTGTGCGAAGATCTGACTTGAAACTGTGAAAGCTCTGTGCATAGATCATTTTTCCTAGTGCGCAGTATTCTAATTAACCTGTGAAGCTCTGTGCTAAGAAAATAAGTCCGATCTGAAGAGAAGAGGTAAGATCTAAAAGCTTTGTGCTCTGATAAAGGTAATATTAGTGGAAATTTTTGTTTCAAAAGTATGGATCTAGGTATGTTTCATAAATTTGTTTCTATCTTGAAAAGTAGGGCACAACTAGAAGACAAAAGATTTGATATAAGTATATCTTGTAATAATAGTGAAAGATATGTTATACCTATGCATAGAAAGAATGTTTGGACTAACGAATAGATGCATGATCCTAGAAAGAATTTTTTGCAGGTTAGCTACTATGATCCTAGTGCACAGTATAGGAAAGGTTGGGGATCATCTAACAGAAAACGAGGATTAACCCTTTGTTACAGTTATAGAAGACCAGGACATCTTGCTAAGGAATGCCCTGGTAGAAGACCTAGTTGTCTTTGTTGTAAAGCTATGAACCATGAAGTTTTATATTGCCCTAGAATGATTGCTAAGCTTGAAAGAATGAATATGAGACAAGAAGACCATGAGAAAGGTTAAGCAACTAAGACCATGGCAGAACCCCAAAAAGAATAAGAGATTGTATTGTTGCAAATGAAAGAAACCCTAAATGACCACCGACATATCAACTTATCAAAGATCTTCAAAGAAAAATAATGCATAGAAGCAAGAATAGGAGACTTCGACATTGACTGTGTTCTGAATGAAGAAACATAGGTGAATATTATGACAGAAAGAAATTGGGAGACTTTAGGAAAGCCTGCTATGATTCCTTCATTGGGAGGAATAGGTTTATTTAGGGGAAAGCTGATAAACCTATGTGGAAATCTCACCCAGATATCTATGAATGCTCATGGAACTTCGACAAAGGAAGATTTTGAGGTTGTTAAATTTTTTGAGAACAACGCCCCATTTGCTATATTACTCGGAAAACCTTGGATTGAAGGGGATCAGGCCAGAAGGAAAGAAGAAGAAGTCTTAGAGAAGAAGAAGCAAGAGTTGAAATATTTCATGACTAGGAGGATTTGACACTTGAATGAAGAATAGGAGAACAGATCGAAGCTATTTAAAACCCGAGACTTGGATGTCGAAATTGCAAGAATGCAAGAAGACTCACAGAAGACTGAAGCACCTACCCCAAATAAAGATGAAGTATTACCCTTGAATCCTAAGAAAGAATCTCAACAGTGCGAAGTTACTATGCTAAGAGAAGATAAGAATCAGAATGGAAAGAGGGATACCGAGATGAAGATCACTGGGAAGAGGGCTATAAAACTAAGTAAGAAGAGAGAAAATATTGAAAAGTTACATAAGGTTCCAGAGGGAACTTCGCAGAAGGAAAACTTGCAATACTGGAACTTCGTCGGGATATCAGAACAACGCCACATGGTACTTCGCCATGGCGAAGCAATATAGCCATTGGAAACAGTATAACCATTAGATTGACGCCTTGAATGGTTAGAACGACATTTATGGTCAGAAATCTCTCCATCGGACCATTGGGACTGTGCCATAACAGACCGAATTGAATTAATGAAGGATTTGTTCCCGTTGGAGATATTCATTGCCTAGTTATCTAGTTATTCCGTCGAGCCTTGCACCGAGAACACTTTTTCCAACTGTGATTATCTGAGCCTGCAGATTAGCTGATTTCTCACAATGATCATCACGCTATCACCATCCATCCCGTTCCATTGAGTAGTCACTCTTCGAACCTGAGATATTCAACCCCAACTGTGTATGTCCGAAGAACTTAGCACAATCGAAGAGTTTGTGAAGGAGGTACTCATCAACCTCATGACTGAGAGAGTAATGTCTGAGAGGGTAATGTATGTGGGTGTACAAGCATCATCAACGAGAGGAGTGCAAGCCTCTCTGTCGACTGCTCGCAGATCCGGACCATCCCGACCATCAACAGAAAAGAGAACCAAGCACATAGATGACCTAGCAAATGCAAAGCTAATCCCAACCATATTACTTGACTACATCCCGCCTTTGGCTAGAATGGTGAGTCTTGATAGTGTGCCAAGAGATTTGGATTACACTATGGTCATTGCGTACCTCCCGAAGGGGATACGTACAATCAGAGCGCAACAGGACAAGATCACAACGTTGAAGTTCAACGACTTCAACCTAGGAGATTGCAAGAACCATAGTATGCTTTCCCCATATAAATACTTGACCATGACAAAGGGGAAGAACTTGAAGATAATCCCCCAGCCATGGACGATGAACCTAGTGCAGTCCACCTGATTGAATGTAATGAAAATCCCACACTTTGGAAGGCACCAGGAGGTTAACACTTGTGTCAAGCTCCTACTTTCATGTTACCATGGAGGCTACTTATGGCTAGACCATTGTATCACATTTGATCCGATGCTAATCCATAAGATCACTAGATTGAGTATGCAAGGACCCGACCCATAGGAATTCTATCCAGGGAAATCCACATATCTCACATTGTCACAGAGAATCAAGGATACCTATGGCGATGTTGAGAAGGGGACGCGAGGCTACAAGCTAGACTCCATCTAGAATGGTGCAGTACGCCTAGCACGCCAATTAATTGCAAGAAATATAGTAAGGAAGAACATACCCACACAGGTCACAGGCTTTGTCCTTGACCTCGCAGGGAAATGCGTAGAAGGCCTACAGATGAACTGGGTGAAGTACCTAGTTAAACAACTAAAATTAGACTTTCGCAAAGCTCAGGATCAGGGCTACGAGTTCCAATTTAGCTAACTCCTGATCCTCATCGTGTTTATTGCATGGGAGATGTCGGAAGGTGTGACCTTCCCAGATATTGAGTCGTTCAAGCTACTCACTGTGAATTTCACCACGCTTTGGTACTCGAGCAACATGGGAAAGTAGTGGTAGTCGAACGCAGTATTTCACACATATTATCTCTAGTTGAAGAGGGATATCAAATCTTAACCTCTCATGAATCCGAACACCCTGCATCAAATTTGACCCCTCATGAAGTTTCGTGTAGATCAACACTTCATCTATATCACTACGTGAGAAGACGAGCATAAGGAGGAGCTTCAGTCATACTACAATATTACAGAAGAGGACCTCAAGGAGATCATTAAGTACTAGCCTGCAGAACTCCTCATGCCTGTAGACCCTACAAAGATTTTTGATCTCGAACTTGACAGATCAGAGGCCGATCACAAAGAACATGACACACCTGTCACCAGCATAAGGAAGAAGACCAAAGAAGTCCAATACTTAAGAAGCACATCAGAGAAGACTGCTTCAGTATCACCTGAACGAGGGGGTGATGACAAAGTAGAAGAGATAAATGGAAAAGGAGATGAGTAGAAGCAAGGTGAAGTAACACCGCCTAGAGATGAGACTGATCCATTGAAGAAAAGGAAGGTTTCTCCCCTGAAACCCTCTTCCCAGAAGAAATCCAGAGCCACATTGACCAAGATGCAGACTATGCTCATTTTGATGATTTTGACTTCATCATCGTAGCTGTAAACGATGCCTCACAGGAAATCTTGTAGAAACAAGAAGCCAAGCAGGAAGAGATGTAGGATAGAATCGAGGTTGAACTCTGAGGGGTACAATAGGCCCTTCAATCTAGTCACACAGTGTCCATTGCGCCCCTGCCGTCAGAAGAACCAGAGTTGGGAGATGAGCCAGCCCAACTCTGCAAACTAGCTGATGCGATCAAAGCTCTCCTTTGTCATGCATAGGAAGAAACAGAACAAGCCACCCAGGCCTTCAAGAAAGTACAGGGAGTACTTGCAGAACAATGCCGAGTTGCGGAGAAGGACAATGTTTCTCTCCAAACTAAATTTGAAGAGGAAAAATCATAGATTCAGCAAGAAAAAGAACAGTTGCTCGCAGAGAAACTCAAAGTGAAAGAAGCAGTCAACAAAGCACTCTGCTCTGTGACAGGCTTAGAGCCAAAGAAAATTGGTCCAAGTCACACATCAGGTAGAGTAGCTTGCGAAGCTATCCAGTAGCTATAGCAAAGAATATCATACTTAGAGCTTCGCACGGTGCCCGACACTCCACAGGATGTAAGGGATCAAAGAGAAGCAACTACTCAGAGCATAGTTGAGAGAATAAAGGCCCTTTCCATGGAATGTAAGAAAATAATTGATCGCAGTGCCCAGACATATGAGAGACTCACTGAGAATATAGAACTGAAGGCACTGGAGTCATAGCTCCAGGAGGCAAAGAAACAAGAAGAAACAATACATGCATAATTGAATCCCCTGTCAGTTTTTGAAAGGATGAAGTGATCCCAAGAGAAATTCACTGCCCAACAACAAGTCCACACTATTCAGAGCAGAGTCATGGAAGTGACTCAGAGGCTCCAACCTATACAGAATGAGGCTTACCAACTGTTCGCAGAGATCGAAGGCTAAGGAGCAGAATTGGAACAAGTCGTCACTGCAGCTGAACAATGCTTAGAGGGACCTGTCAACGAAGTAGTCATCCAAGAATTCATTGAACAGGAGGCCATAACACATAAACAAGTCAAAGAAGCTCAAGCCAAGATTGAGGCTTTTGAAGAATATCTACCCAGATCAGAGTGACTCGAGATGAGTCACATTTGAGTGTTGGAGTTTGGTTGGCCCTTGACCAAGTTTTGAGGATCCTTGGTTATGTTATACCTATTTTTGGGACCTCAACAGGCTTTCGAAGGTGGAGCGCAAGACGAAGTGGAGATCGAGGGATCTCAGCCTCTTTTAGGGATTTTTGGGTTTTGGGCTTATGCAGTAACAGGTATGGGAATGTTGGCCCATGGGTTTACCCATGTTTAGGCCCTATTTGTAATGTATAAATAGAAAGCTAGGTGATGCATGAAGTATTTTGATCTATGTGATCGAAGGCATGTAAGTTGTGCTAAGTGCTAGAGTTTGATCTATGTGATCGAAGGCTTATAAGTTGTGCTAAGTGCTAGAGTCCAATCTATGTGATTAAAGGCTTGTAAGTTGTGCTAAGTGCTAGAGATTGATCTATGTGATCAAAGACGTTGTAAGTGCTTTGTGCATACTGTGTGAGACTTGCAGAGCTAAGTGCAAGTAATTGTAAGAGATTGTGAAGAGACTTTGTGTTGTAACCCAGGGAAGGAGGATCTAGCGAAGAGTGCGCAAATCTCCTGTCCTCTGCGAAGATGATCTTGAGGCTTTGTCCATGTAAGAAGATTGAAAGAAGATAATAAAGAAGACGAAGAGTTGGTGGACGTAGCCCCAGGGTGGGGTTGAACCATGTACTTGCTATGTTGCTATGCTTTGTGTGATGTATTGATGTGTTTATGTATTTACTTGGTTAGTGCTTTGATATAGATGAATGATAGATAGATCTATTGATGCTATGTGCTTAATAATATGGATGAATGCTAGATATGATCTATGGCAGTGCTTAACTTTGTTGAATATGTATGAATACTGCGTTGCTCAGTTATTAAGGTTTATCTGTGTTGATCTGTTTTATCTGCGAAGTAGTTGCAGGTTAGATACTGATGAACTATAACTGCTAAGTGCTCTGTTAAAGTGTTACAATCACATATATGTGTCTGGTATTTAGGATTTTTTTGGTTCGTTGTTGTAGCGTTGAACCCTAGGTCTTCCCCTATGCCAACACCCCCCTTATGAAGCAATGGTATCCATTGCATTGAGTTCCCCCATAAGGTGAGGAAATTTCTGTTGAATTTGGCTCCGAGTGAGCCACTTTCCTTAGTGCAGGAGTTTCCCTGCCTTGAAAACCCAATAAACTTGGATCCTCTGTTGGTGACTGCCCTTGATTTGTGTGTCCACTATCTGATCAATGGATTCCTATTCCATGTAGTCAAGGTTGAACTATGTTTATGTCAACTGTTCTGCGATCTTTGAGGTGTCCAATAATGGTGGAAAATATGGTCGAAGGAGGTACACATTGAACACTGGGTGCAAGCCAAGAAAGGGGGGAGTGTTGAGTTCAAAATAATTGTCACCCACAACCTTGGTGATAGTGTAAGGACCATAGAAAATTGGATAGATCTTTCGATGGGGCCCTGTAAGGCATTCTTTCTGAAAATGTAACCAGACCTTGTCTCCCACCTGAAACTTGTGCGGTACCTGGTGTTGATCATGGAACTGCTTGTACTTAGCATTGGATTTATGTAAAATCTCATGGAACTGTTGGCGGATGTGCTAAATCCACTCAATGAGTCTGGTGGATTTGTCGTCCTCATAATGAACATGGGAAGAAGGTGTCTGTGTTGTTGCAAGAGGTAGTGAAACATCAATGGGACCCAAGGGTTGGAATCCCATCCCCACCTGAAAGGGGCTATAACTGATGGATATATGGAGAACACGGTTGTATTTTTTTTGAGAATAGGGAATACTCTCATCCCATGTATGCGGATGCTTAGATTTATACATGGGAATGATGTGCACAATCATCTGATTGACGACCTTTGTTTGGCCATTAGTTTAAGTGTGGAAGGAAGTGGATTTAGTGAGCTTGGTGTCCAACAATGACCAAAGACTCAACCAAAATGTGTCGAGGAACCTATTGTCCCAATCAGAGATGATGGTCAATGGTATCCCAAAATGGAACCACACTCGTTCGAAGAAGAGATTGGTAGTATCTGCCCTTGTGATGCTCTTCTTGTAGGCTGTGAGAATGGACATATTTGAAAACTGATCAACCACCACAAATACACAATCATTTCCTTTCTTGGTGGACGAAAGTACAGACATGTAATCCATCAATATGGATTCCCAAGGCCTCTTGGGAGTAGGAAGAGGGGTGTATAATACTTTCTTCTTGATGGTTGGATTGGAAATGGCACAGGCAGTGCAAGATCTGATATACTTCCTAATGTCTTGTCAAAGTTTTTTCCAATAAAAATGTTTCTGTAGAACGACCATAATTTTCTCCATGCCAAAATTTCCTGCCATCTGAATGTAGTGAGCCTCCCAAATCATCTTTGCACGCTTTCTTGTAGGAACATAGAGATGGCCTAGATGGCATAACCATCCATCCTGAATGTGAAAATCGATGACAATTGCGCCTATACCCAAGAGATGATAGGTGGTGTTGAAGTCTATATCTTGCTGATAAAGTTGGGGTCACTCAGATGCCTCATGCCCACAAGAATGGAGCACGGTGGTGAGTGCAGCCATGAGAGGTTGACTGAGGCAGTCAACAACGTGATTTTTTCTCCCTATCTTATACTTGATGTTGAGATGGAATTGTTGTAGGTAGGTGGACCACTTCTGATGGAATTCATTTTGCAACTACCCCTGTGTCTATATGAACTGCAAAGGATTGTGATCCGTGTGGATGATTGTCTACTTTCCTAGAATGTAATGTTTCCATTGACAATAGGCTTGTACAATAGAATAAATTTTGTTGTCATAGGTGGGGTATTTTCAGACAGTATATGAGAGTATCTTACTATGGTATGCTACTGGATGACTTTGATGAGTGAGAACTGTGCCTACAACATAGTCGGATGCATCAGTCTCAATATCGAATGATTGTTGCAGATCGGGTAAGGAGAGTACTGAGTTGAGAACAAGTGATGCTTTAGATCATCAAATGCTCATTATTCTGCCTTCCCCCACGTGATATTTTCCCTTCCACAACCCTTGGTCACTTGGTTGAGGGCCCATGAAATCACGGGAGAATCCCAACACGAACCATCGATAGAATTTGGCAAGTCCCAAGAAGCTATGAATCTTGGTTAGTGTGGTCGGGGCAGGCCAGTCATGGATGACTTAGATCTTAGCTGGATCCATATGTACCCCATGCTCATCAACAATGTATCCCAACTATTGGACCCTGTTCATGCCAAAAGATCATTTTTCCAAGTTGGCATATAGCTTATGCTGCCACAAAGTGCTCAAAACCTGTTGAATATGTTGCATGTGCTCCTCCCAAGTTCTGCTGAAGATGAGGAGTTCATCCAAATATACCACCAAAAAAGAGTTGGTGAAGGGTCTTAATACATCATCCATCAACCTCATGAAAGTGGCTAGTGCATTTGTTAAGACAAAGGGCATGACCAACCATTCGAAGAGACCTTATTTATATTTGAAAGTTGTCTTCCATACATCAATTGGTTCGATGGGAACCTGGTGGTAGCTAGACTTTAGGTCAATCTTGCTAAAGAAATTTTCCCCCTTGAGTTGGTCAAGAAGGTCATCAATTTGGGGAATTGGGTACCAGTTCCTGACTGTGATTTTGTTTAATTCTCTGTAATCAATGAAGAGTTTCCATGTCCTCTATTTCTTCTGCACTAGTACAATCGAGCTTCCACAAAGGGGGGAGATGGGTCTGATGTGCCCCTTTTGAAGCAACTCTTGGATCTAGCGCTTGATTTCGTCATTTTCCATCAGTGAGCAATGATAGACTGGTCCATTATGAAGAGGTGCACTAGGGGTTAGATCAATTGGATGCTTGACTTGGTAGTGCATCAGTACCCCGGTGGGTGAGGATAAGATGTCTCTCTACTCTTCCATGATCTAGTCCCCTTGCTTCTTATGCAAAGAGAGGCTCTGTGTAGAGGCCATGGATGTGGTGATGACCTTTTGCTTACTGTGAGCATGGATAACAAATAAGACAAACTTCTTGGTCTATGAAATGACCTTACTGCATTGCTTAGAAGAGATTAAATAAATAGTGGTAGGCGATGCTACCTTTGGTATCTTGTACAATTGTCTACCCATGGTAATAATAACATTATGGGGTCTAGAATCATACACAACAAGTCACTTGCACAATATGGATGTCCTAAAAGAACATCACAAAATTCAAAGGGATCAATATCACACAATACCTCGCCTTTGAAGGGATTGATGTTGTAGGGAAGATGACACTGTTTGATGACATGGAGATCTCTTCCTTGGCGAAGACAAATGATGGTGTAGGGATGCAGGTGTGGTGTCCTCAACAGTTCCAACTGCTTGACAACATCTATTGAGATCAAATTCTTTTGACTGTTTCTATCAATAATGAAATGAAGCAGAGCCCCCTTTACCCACATATGTGAGTGAAAGAGGTGTTCCCCTTCCTCTGTTTCTTCTAGTTCGCTTGGTTGGACTTTGATGGTAGAGACAGTGGCACTGGGTTCGGAATCAATAATCTGCTTTCCTCCTTCTGGATTTGATTCGAAGTCAGAATATACCTCTGACTCAGAAGATTTCAGCTCATCCACTAATGACTGCTTGGAGAAACATTCTTCGATGTTGTGCCAAGGGATTTTATAGTATTCACACCATTTTCCTATGTCCTTCTTTGACTTCTCATTACCCTTCTTGTGTTGCAGCTTGGACTGGTTGTACTGCTGCTTAAATTTCTGCTCGATCTTGACAACATATCTATATGCCGTACCCAATCATGCAATGTCCAAAAAATCCATTTATGTTTGAATGTATATATGTAGACGGTCGTGTTATTTGAGCACTAGATGTCATTTAGAGTCTTTGATACCCAATTTAGTGCGCAGGCTATGGAAAATATTGGTGAAATCTGGTACTTTCTGGTCCCTTTCCTGACGCAAGGTGGTCCATCTTGTGTACTGGTCCTTGTAGCTTCCAACAAGGTAGTATTGTTCTTTAATGGAATCCCTGAAGGAATCCCATGTGGGGGCAACCAAAAAAATTGCATAGTCCTCTATGGAACTTTACTCAGAGTAAATATCCCACCAGTCCTTAACATGGAGGATGACCTTGAGGAGTGAAAAAGTAATATTTTCCCTATCGGAAAAATTGTGGACCAAAAAATATCATTCGAGCAGATTCAACCATTTGTCTACAACATCTGCATATGTCAGTCCTTCAAATAGTGGAATATGAAAATTTACCTGTACCTTGAATGGGGTTGCATGGACGCTTGATGAAGATGCGTCTCCTATGGGAATTTGCTGAAGGATCTGTGCAAAGTTGTCCATCATTCCGTTCCTTTGTCGTGCAAGGGCTTCCTTGAGAAAATTTTTAAAAGGATCTCCTACTCGATCATCTTTATTTTCGTCCCCTATGGGTGTTTTTAGGGCTCGATGCGACCGATCTTGCAAGGCCTCGACCGGTTCAAGTCCCAACTTCTTGTACCAGATCTTATCGGGGACATGCATGAAGAAAAATAAATAAAGAGCAAACCACTCTGATACCACTGATCCAGATTTATGAGCAGAACGAAATGAATAACATATTGAATACAATACCACAAAGATATGGAGAACAACAATAGATATCTAATGAACAATAACTTCTATTGAATCAATAAAATAGGTTGAAACTGTAAAACTGCAGAACTGAAAACAACTTGCTCAAATGGTGGTAGCTATCTCTGAGAAGAGATGTGGTTGCTATGTTCATCCGTCCGAGCATAATGATTACAATGAGGCTCCAGAGGAATTTTTAACATTACTCATGAAGTCAAAAACAATAGACATCGAAAAACCTAACCATAGGATATGAAATGCCAAAATTTATGTGGACCTCGATGGGTAAGTTGGTACCTCAACTTCTCGGGGTCGTAACTTTTGCATACGATCTCTGTTTCAGGTGCGTGATAGCCCGTTGGAAAGGTATTTTCGAGAACTACACATTGTGTCGTCAAACTTGATTCAGTCTACAATTTGACTATGGAAAGCCAAAAAAACAATGTTTAGGGCTCCAAAATGGCCCTCGAAGTACATAAAGATGTACTGACATGAAAACTTCCAAAATAAGCTAGTTGGATTAGATGGGAAACCACCAATATCCACCTCGAAGATTTGTAGGGCTTCAAACAACCCCAGAAGTGTAGAGCTCACAATTACAAAGAATTACAGAAGAACATGTTGAACTAAAAACTATCTATAGGAGCCAATTGGAATAGGTGGGTCACCACCAATATCCACCTGGATCAGGGGTAGATTAGGTTTTCTTTTGCTTCGAATTATTAAGTTTTTTGTCTCTTTTTTTTCTACTTTCAATTTTTCACTTTCTTTTATTTTTTTTTTATTTATGATTTGATGGAGCAATGGTCAATGATTTTAAAGGTTATCTGTATATTTGACTAACAAATTAACCAATTTCTTTGGTACAACAAGATTGTAGGTGAACTTAGTTACCTTCTCTATGTGTCCAATATCCTCACATTTCTAGCCATATGCTCGCTTAAAAAGATAGTACTTGCTAACGACAGTTATTCAGTCCTCCCCATCTTCTTTTCTTTCCCTTTCTGCAACCCCTCCATCTTGAGATAGCTCCTGCATATAGGTTATGGATGCTCAGTGTCACATTTGGGTTTTCCCTTAACACACATCCATGACAATTCACTCAACTTACTAAACTTTTTTTCAAAGATCCAAAGATTTTTTGTTTACATTCTATTATACAGAGGACCAAACCCCCTCGTACATCCCACTTTCTATAAAATTCTCCATGAAGTCCCATTACATGTATCAATTGAACTTCCATTTTTCTTCCCCCTATTGTATAATGATTCATACCCAAGTGTGTTGTTCTACTTCTTTTCTTATTTAGTCATATTGTATCATGTTTATACATAGGACCAAACCGACCCCTCATACATCCCACTTTCCATAAATTTTTGGATTAAGTCCCATTACAGGTATCTCTTAAATTTCCATTTTTCTTTCCCTTGGTGTATAATTATTAGCATCGGCCATTTGATCCTTAATCCCCATACTTTTTAGTTGTCCTATGAAACCTATTTAACTCAAGTTTGCATGCCACTGTAAGTGACACACATATGTTAGTTGGTAGATGTTGATGACCATGCCAGTCAACAATTTCTAACCCACAAAGCATTGCCAAGCTCCTCCTTAAATCAGACTACTTGCACACATTTTTTCCACCCTTAGTAAATTTGGCGCAATGTTCTTGGATAAATTATCATAACACTTAACATATTGCTAAGCATGATTCTTTTCTCACTCTTCGCATCACTTGCACTATCCTATTTTACACATTAACGTAATAT
>JASDQU011505188.1:50562-66169 GCA_032191745.1 Picea mariana | reverse complement strand
CACTAAATTGTCAAACCAGGGTAAGTGAACTTAGAGCTGCTACACTATATGTGCTGGTAAGATTCTAACTCCTACCTAAAGGTTATTCTAAGAAGAAAACATAAACTTACTCTTATAAACTGAATCCTAATGATTATCTTAAAACTAATCATATCTTGTCTAATTAATCAAATGGGAAAAATTTTGAGTTAAGCAAATGTATTTCTATTCCTAATCTAAAGAAATCACCCAAGGCTATCTACCATTATCTTAAACATCTAATCATCAAAATATCTATCTGAACCATAAAAGAGAGAACATTTTAAAAACCTCTTATTTAATCTAAGTATCAAGCAGTTCTAAATCTAGAAAAGGTGAAACTAATAAATGCCCTATTTTACCCTACAAGTACTGGAAGATTCCTTTAACCAGACCATAAGCTAGCTATCCTAACAAAACAGAGTAAGTCTAAACTCAAATTATCTTTAAATCATGATCAAACTGGAAATTGGAAAACAAAGCAAATCTAGACTAATATAGGAGAAAGATTAATTGGCACTTGGTTCATTCCTCAAATTCTACAATGGTAAATAAATCATTCCAACATTCAACATTCTACAAGATAATATCAAGCTGAGAACGAACTAAACAAAAAATGACTAAGCCAGAATTTAGCAGAGTAACTTCAAATTAAAAACTAACTCACACATAGATTCTAGAACTAGAAATAAACTAACTATACTGTGGAAAAGAGACACCGAATTGAACCTGTTGGTGGGCCCAACCAAGAGGTGCAATCACCCTAAAATGAAACTAGAGCTACTAAAATTATTCCATGTATAATTGTTTCATAACTCACGCTCCATAATTCATAAACAAACTCAAATCATTTCACAAAAAATGATATAACGCATAGAAAATTGTATTATCAGAAATCGCATAACATAGTATATCATAACCAACATTTCTTGAGAGCGATCTGAGTTTATATAGATCCTCTCCAAAATAGTCTTGAACATTGGTGTATTTAACTAAATGAATCTTAGATCCGAAAATGACTCATAGTTAGTTGAAACTAATTTCACAGCTTCATGACACGCAGTGTCAAGAAGCGTGGATCATAAAGAATCATAATAAACAGTTCTACAATTTTGCTCTGAGTCATCACATTGAGTTATGACTCAATCAATCATATGAATCAGACTGTCATTCCAATCTAGCAATGTCGTGCAAGTATTTAACATCTCCACTAAGTGCAAGATAGTACTTGGTACTGATAAATCTGTTTCAAGGAAACAAGTACCTAACTCATGTCACGTTAGTATCAATATTAGTTTAAAGTATCAAAATACATTAAAAATAACTTGAATCATATGAATACCTTAAATAGCTCCATTTAGGGAAAAATGATGCAAAATGTGTCATGGTAAGGCCAGAAGGAAATGATATTGGATATGAAATGGGGGTATATCTGACATGATATAGGAAAAAATATGGTCAAAATTGGAGACTAACATTCCCCCAAGCTGAAGTCTTTGCCTGTCCTCAGGCAACAAAAAGTCAAAAACTAAGATTCATCAGAGTGTTGCGGCAGCTGCAACCAACATTTGCAATTTCTCATGTTTCTTCATGTTTCTGATTTCCTTCTTAAGAACTCGATTAATGGTGATGTGCTTCCTGGCAATCTTCTACAATCTCCTATTCTTCTGAAAAAGACCTCTATTTTTTCGTTTTAATCGTTCAATCTTTGACGAGAAGTGAGCTTGCCTAAGTTTTAGAAGTTCATTTTCTATTTTTATATGCCTATCCAGTATGGCATATTCATGTAACTTCTCTTTTAACCTATGATTCCTGTTTTCCAATCTGACAACCATGGGTCACAAAGATCTATTGGAAGAGATTTCACAGTAAAATTTGAATGTCTTACCACGACCTTGTTGTGTTTGAGGGATGGACGCATGAGTGAACTCATCTGGTCTTTGAACAGGGATGTCGACTAGACTAGATTCATGAGTGAACTCATCATATACTTGAACAGGGGTGTCGACTGGACTGGGTTCATGAGTGAACTCATCATATACTTGAACAGGGGTGTCAACTGGTAATTGAATTGGCTTGTCCTACTCAATTTCTTTGGGCACATTATCTTTCTGATTGACTTTACGAACTTTTCTAATCAATTGAGAGAGAGTCCATGTAATTTCAGAAGACTCCGGAGCCTCCTCATGATCATCCATACTTTTCAGTCTTTCCTATAATGGGTAACTAGGCACGGAGTTATCCATATTTGAAAGTGTGTGTGTGCATTTACATTTGGGATTTCTTCTAGGTTTGTCGATTAACTCCTCAAGTTGTTCCACATCAATAATATTTTTAGCAGTCAGAGAAGAAATCAGAATTTCAACATTTGCATCTGTAGGGACAATGTTTTCCACTTTTTCACGGTTAGTTTCCACACCATCAGAACCATGGACATCAAATGAATGTTCAGTACCAGGATTATCATCACTGGCCTCAATTGTGCAATCTGGTGTATTCTCAGGGTCATCACAGATTTTGGCTAGGGTTTTAACAACCTTTTTCTTGGAATTCGACTTCTGCTATGGAGCAGTGGACTCAATATTTTTATCTTTAGATTTGTCAAAATCTAGGGTTCTTACAATGAACATATCCCAAGATTCCTGTTTGTGGGATAACACAAACTTAACCAAAATTTTGACAAGACAAAAATGAAACAGATTACCTCTAAAATCTTTTGCTTTGCGAACTTGTTCTACCATTTTCTTCAAACTCTTCAACAAAAAATAGGGGATGTTCACCAAATGGTTACCTTTAAAATGCAGTAGGAGTCGATCATGACAGGGAAATATGATCGTGTACTGACCTTCACAAGTGAGGTAGCATTGAAGTATGGATAGCAACTGAGCCCATTTTGGTTCCAACCATGACCTTGATGTGCCTTCTGACCATTGTAATTTTCGATACTGGGGTTGTAGGAGCTGCGTACAGAGATTTTTGTCGACTGGCTGGCCCTTCGTCCATTTTTTACTAGTGTTGGGTAACTGAATTGCTTTGAAAATGAACTTCTTTGTGACTTCGGATTCTAGCTCTCCCACTTTAGCTAGTCCACCATGAAAGTGCAGAGCAAATTGAAGTGTAATCATATCATCATACCTGTCAAATTTCTTGAAGAACGACTCCCATCCAGCTTTCTGAAAAATGTGTTTGGTGGCTTCATACTCAGAAAGAGCCTCCAAATCTGCATAGATCTCAGGTTTGTGGCGATTCACCACCATAATTCCACTCAATATAAAAGGAAAGGTACAAAGGTGTTACACATTATTTTCATCATCCCTATGACCGTTAATGATGTAAACCTATCTGTTGCCTTCAGAGGGGTCAGTGGCCTGAGTTCCTGAAGAGAGAAGGGAGAAGAAGTTTTCCTGAGAAAATAAGTTGCATTTTCCTGTGTAAAAACCTTATAAAAAAGGAAGTTCGCAGGCTGCCTATGTATTAGGGTGCAAGAATGCCTGATTTTCGCAGGTTCATCATTATATGAGCGTTGGAACGGAGCTAGGATGGTGATGGCGAGAGAAAGAGATATTTAAATGGTATGTCACCCATCCCTCTTTAGTTAGTAAACTCAATATTTAAAACTTAAGGAAAGTGTCATGTTCTGGTGTGTTTTGTTCTAGATCCAGGTGGATCTAGGGAGATCAGTTAGTGTCTGCACCTACCGATTAGTCCGATAACAAAAAGCAAGCAACAGAATTAGATGAGGGCAACATAGGAATAGAGTATGATGTGTGAAATAGGTCATGATAGGAATTATAGAAGGATGTTTTAAGTGTCGTGAGGATCAGTAGCGTGTGAAGGAATGATGATGGTGGTACACCTTTTCAAAGTATCATTTCATACAAGTCGTGTCAAATTCAACCATTATAATGCAGTTCATTTTCCATGATACTAAATGTCAAGAAGAATTGAACTTAGTCTGTTAAGTACAGAGTATAGGGATGTTGAAATGTCATGGAGTATCAAGGAAGTCATATTTCAAGTTATTAATGTGTAATTTAATAAATTAAACCAACATGAAACTAAGTGTACCTGAGTTCGATTACCTACTCTCTGTTATGCATTATTTTCTTACTGTAGAGATTTTGAAGCCAATTCTGAATCCAGAGAGCACCAAAGTTGTAACTAGATTCTATACTGTTGATAACCACTATGACTAATTGATTCTGTGTGGCACTGACTGGTACTGATGAAATAAACCAAAATCTGCAAAGAAACTTGAACTAATAATAACTTGCTGAGAAAAAGATTTCCTGTTTATAAAGCAAATTATCTGATGGCTATCCATGAACCTGTCTTTTGTTCATTCCTGAAAGGAATCAATTAAAATTATGTCTTCAACAGCTTCAAAGCTTTAACCCATGGTACAATTCTTATTTGTGTGAATAAATGTTCTGGAGTCGAACACAAAAAGAAATCATTGGATTACCGACCATTAATGAATGTCGTTAACCAATGCGAGATGACCCACCATTGATGTCAGTGGGCCTCAAGGTACCTATAGTACATCCTAACAGGTACGAATAAAGGTCTTGGTGTCGAGTCACCTGTAGGATCTATCAACCAAGAGACATTGATGTATTCCTATGGTTGTTAGCAAGGAAATCTACCATTGAGGCAATCAGATCCCAGGGTACTAAATAGTCTCTAATCTCTATTCCAGATAAGGTGTTGATGTCGATGGAGTGAGACTTGTTGGAAGGTGGACCTTAACGTATCCCACATAATCCAACGTGAGTGCAGATAGAAATCTTACAGAAAATGATTTCGTGGGATAGTAATCACTCACTTGTGGATTTTATGAGCCCAAGTTAGTATATGTTCATTGCTTTCTCATGTTTTGAGAGTCTGAGAAAATGCTAAAAGAAAAATCTAGGGGGGTTTCTTTCCCATCGTAATCTAATAGGCCTGGTAAAGAATAAACCTATCCCTGATAAATGCCCCTTTCATATTTTAATGAGAAATCAAAGGGAGAAAACAAGCTCAAATTCATTAATTTCAAAACAAGACAATATATATTGATAAGAAAATTTCATAAAATGAAATGATATTACCTTCTTACCTGTTGCGAAGAAGTGATGGAATTCAATTCTGTACTTGCTTTAAAAATCCAGTAAAATTGAAAACAATATGTCAACATATCCAAAATGTTTATATATATGTATATATATTTATTTTATTATTTTATTTATTATTATCATTTTTATATTTTATTAAAATTTGTATTATTTACAAGATCTTGAAACAACAAAAATGATCAAGGATTAGCAGGAGGACAAGACTCTTCTCCTACTATGTTTATTTCTGGTTGTTTAGAAATTTCCTATAGAAAATCATCTCTTGACAAGGGTTTGTTATACACTTTTAATCGATGTCCATTTACTACAAAGGAATTTTGAGAGTCATCTATGGTCTTGATTATAACAAATCCATTATCAAAAACAGTTTCCACTTCATAAGGTCCCATCCATTGTGTTTTAAGTTTTCCTTTGAAATTTTTATATTTAGAATCAAATAGCAATGCCCAATCCCCTGGTTGAAAATGCTTCTTCTTAATGTATTTATCATGCCATTTGCTAGATTGATTTTGTACAAGGATAGTTCTTTGAAGAGTATCTTGCCTAATTTCTCCCAATTCATTTAATTGCATAACTCTCTGTTTTTGTGCCTCATCCAAATTCAAATCCAATTCTGTTGCTATGCGGAAGGTATGAATCTGAAATTCTATGGGAAGTAGAATTTGCTTGCCAAATACCAATTCATAAGGGGTATGACCAGTGCTATTTCTCCACGTAGTTCAGTATGCCCATAAAGCCTCTGGAAGTATATCTACCCAATCTTTATGATGTAAATGTATTTTCTTGGTCAGAATAGCTTCTAGAACTTTATTCATGGATTCCACTTTCCCATTAGCTTGTAGATGGTATGGGGAAGACTTACAGTGTTTTATCCCATATTTATTTGTGAGTTCCTTCATCAACTTAGAAGTGAATTGAGCACCTTGATCAATAACAATCTCTCATGGAACACCGAAACAGGTAAAGATATCTTCATAAATAAATTCAACCACTGATTTCTCAGTTTCTTGATATAAGGATTTTGCCTCTACCCACTTGGTCACAAAATCTGTACAAACCAAAATGTATTTCTTCTTCCTTGACATTGGGAAAATTGGACCTTCAAAATCAAGTGCCCATTTATCAAATGGTTCAATCACAACCTGCATTCGTAAGGACATCTCATCTACTATGATAGGTCTTCCCATCCTCTGACAACTATCACAACTTCTTACATATTTTGTTGCATCTTTAAACAGTGTCAGCCAATAATATCCTGATTGTAAGACTTTATATGTCATTCTCTTATCAGAGAAATGTCCTCCACATGGCCCATCATGATAGGCCTGAAGGATATCGGGAATCTCATCTTCCTGAATGCATCTCCTAATGATCATATCAGGACTTGTATAGAAAAGATCAATTCCTACCCAAGAATAATAAGCACTTTGCTGGACAATTCTTTTCTTTTATGCTGATGACAAATGAGCTGGCAGCCTCCATGTAGCTAAATAATTTTTCGTATCTGCAAACCAAGGGGTTTTAACAACTACCACAAATAGATGTTCATCAGGGAAATTATCATTCACTGGAATGTCAGTACTGTCTTGAGGGGTATGAGAGAGAAAATCCGCAACTACATTTTCTTTTCCTAGTCGATCAAATATAGTGATGTTAAATTCTTGAAGTAGCAAAAGCCATCGTGTGATCCTTCCGATAGTAACTGGTTTGTTCATAAAAAATCTAATAGCAGAATGGTCGGTATGTATAAAAACCTCATATCCAGTGATGTAATGACATAATTTGTTAATGGCATGAACTACAGCCAAAAATTCCTTCTCTGTCACAGTGTAGTTCAATTCAAGAGGAGTAAGGTTTTTGCTGGTAAAGTAAATTGCATAATTTTGTTGGTTTTCTTTTTGTCCAAGCACTCCTCCTAAAGCAGTGTCTGAGGCATCAGTTGAAATATGGAAAGGAAGAGACCAATTTGGTCCTCTTAGAATAGGTGCCATAGACAATTTTGCTTTCAAATTTTCAAAAGCATTTTGACAATTTGTATCCCAACAAAATTATGCATCCTTTTCTAACAGTTTAAACATGGGGCTAGCTATCTTTGTAAATTTTTCAGTAAATCGATGATAATATCCAGCATGTCCCAAAAAACTTCGCACATCTTTTTGGTTTTTTGGAGAGGAAAGTTAAACTATTACTTCAATTTTAGCTGGATCAACTTTAATTCCTTCTGCAAACAAATGATTATCCAACACTATTCCCTTAGTTAATAGCATCTTACATTTTTCGTGACTAAGGGATAAATTTGATTCTTGAAAGAGAATCAAGACTTTCTCAAGATTACTTATGGCTTCTTTTAAGGTATTACCATAAACAGTAAAGTCATCCATGTACACTTGCATAGTCCAAAAGGTAGTACTATATAGGCATAAGTGCCCCAAGGACACATGAATGTTGTTTTGTCCTAGTCTTCAGGAGCAATTTGAATCTGATTGTATCCACTATATCCATCGAGAAAGGAAAAGTATCTTTTTCCAGCCAAGGTATCCAAAACCTGATCTATAAAAGGAAAGGGAAAGTAGTCCTTCAGGGTTGCCTTATTCAACTCCATAAAGTCTACACACATTCTCCATTTCCCTGTCATTTTTTTAGGTACCACAACAAGGGGTGACACCCACCTGCTATCAAAAATTGAATAAATGAATCCTACGTTTAATAATTTTTATAACTCTTCTTTCACAAAATATTTTAGGATTGGATTCATACACCTGTGTGGTTTTCTTATTGGTACTATCTCTAGTTGTATATATATGTGGTGAATACATGTGTCAAGATGCACTCCTCTCATATCAGTGTACTCCCATGCAAATGCCCCTGACTGTTCTTTCAAAATATTTGTTAACTGTTCCCGTTGGCTGAGACTTAATTCAAAATTGATGTATAGAAATTTTCCTAGGCTAAGCTCTACTGGAATGGTATATGACCCCGGATGCTCATCAATGGTGAAAACCATAGATGGTGAAAACGAGAAAAATTACTCACTTCATTCTTGAAATTCCTCTCTGAAAATTTGATCGTATTGAAAATATATTTGTGGAAACTCAACATTTTCTATCACAGAAAGAAATTGGCTTAAAATATCATCCTCTGTTGGTTCTTTTAACGTGTGAAATTCATCAATAGAGAATAAAGGTTCTTCCTCATAATTCTCGTGATAGGGACATTTTAGCCACCATAATTCTTCTGTAACGGTTGAGTAGGTGGAAAAAGAGTAAGCTTCTGTGAAGAAATGCCATTTGATATGAACATATCCCCACCACGATATCCTATGAAAGCATTGGCCATAGCCAACCAAGGTCTCCCTAAAATGATTGGATGACCTTTCGTGGGATCCTTTGAATGAATAATCATGAAGTCGATAGGATATTCCCACGAAGCTAATGTAACAAGAATGTCATCGAGGACCCCAACAGGTTTTATAGTTGTTTTATCAGCAAGTTCAAGAACTGTAGGGGTAGGACGAAGGAATTGACTTAATTGCAACAGTTCAACTGTATTGATAGTCATTATATTAATGGTTGCACCCAAGTCGACTAAAGTATTACCAATAGAAACATTTTTGATAGTAACTGATACTATTGGGTTCTCTGGGTTGGCATACTTTACAATCTTAGGAGCTTCAGAAATACAATTCGATGATTGGCCTACTAGGTGTATTGTGGGTTGATCTTTCCATTTCTGACCTAGTTTCTTAATGCAAATTTCTTTAATGGTATTGGCGTAGATTGGAACATCTTTGATCGCTTGTAACAATGGAATCTTAACACAAACATTTTTTAGTTCATTCATGATGTCAAACTCAGATTGAGCAATTGGTTTTTCAAGGAGCAACCTCTCAGGAAAAGGAGGTGTTCAGGGAACCTGAGTTTGTATGTTATGTTGTGATTCAGATACTTTATTCTTTGGAATGATGACATCTTTCAAAGATACCCCATTTGATAAATCATCTACAGGTTCTTCTTCATGTTCTTGGATAATTACCTTTGGTTTTATTCTTGTTACAGGCTAAGTTTTATTTAAATTTTTCCCAGATCTTAATTGTATTTCTTGTATGGAAATGGGGTTTATGGTGTAAGTTGGGAAGTTTTGAAAATCAACACTATGGAGTGGAAGAGGTGGTCTGTTATTAGGATTTGGAATGGGTTGAGTAGGTAATATGGTGGGACGAGGTGGATTCTGAGGCTGATGAGGAGTTTGTTGAATAGGTGGTAAAGGAGGTGGAGTAAATCCAGGAAATAGTTGATGCATGTTTGGAGGGTATTGAGTACATGGATTCTGGGCAATTGGTACTACATGTTGTTGTTGGTTATTTTCATAATTATGTTCTTTCCATCCCTGATACCAAGGTTGAGCAGGGACATTTTGCGGAGGCCAATTTGGCCAGTTCCATGGATGTTGTTGTTGTTGAGAGAAGGGTGGATAGGAGCAAAAAGGTTGTGGGGATGGTTATTGATACATATTCGAGTTCCTAGGTTGCCAAGGCCTCTTAGGTGCAGATGGAGTCCTTGGAGTTTCCCCTCCCTTGAATATAGCTTGCAATCCTGGTAAGGATGGACAATCTTCTGTTTTATGATTTTCAGTACAAATTGCACATACATAAACATTGTCCAAAGGGCACTCTCGTAAAGGGTGCCTTTTTCTGCATTTTGGACAGAATATGCTTAATACTGGGTTTTCCTCTTCCTACTTTTTCTTAATATTCAGAGTGTCTAACTGAGAGTCGATCATTCCTAAAATGTTTGTTTTAAAATTTTCCAAGAGGTTTCCCAATTCAATTCTAGTAACTCCACCAGATGTGGGTACTTTGGTGTTTTTGTTGACAGGTTCTCTCACACTTTTTACCATTTTCCCCCTACTTCTCGAGTAAGTTCTACATAGTTCACTGAGTGCTTCAAAGTCTTTCTGATAAATGTCTCCTGAAGCCACTAAGTTGAGAGTGTCAATATATTCATCTGAAACCCCTTTTAAGAAAAGAGTCTTGATTGCTTCATCTTGGAGATCATTATATTTGGATTTTTGAAGAGTATATGTAAATATTTCTAAGAAATCTTCAAGGCTCTCTTCATCTTGTTGTTGCATTTTAAAAATATCATTTCAAGAATCCTTGGGTCTACAATAGTCTTGGTACTTCTTTAAAATTTTTGTCTTCATATCTTCCCAAGATCTGATGTTGTACTCTCCTAAACTCATGAACCAACATAATGTAGAATCTTTTAGGGTAGCAGGAAACAACTTCAGCTTATGTGCATCTTGGAGATAATTATAACTCCTACACAGGATATCAAACTCAAAAGGAAAGACATCTGGGTCTTCACTACTTTTCCCATAAAAGGTTGGTAGTGCCGAAGGTGGGATATTTTTCATATTGACATTTTGGACCAAATCCAAAATTGGAAACCCAAAGGTAGTTTCTGGTCTTAACTCAGTCTCTACTTGTTCTTCTTCTTCATTTTCAACATGAATTTCTCCCCTCTCTCTTCTATCCAATTCTCTCCCTCTTTCTGCCATCTTAAAAGGATTACCAAAAATTGTGTATGCAATCTGATCTTTCTTTGGTGAGGGTGTGAAATCCCACCTCTATGGACTCTTTTTGACTGAATTACTATCTCCTATTGGTTCTTTTGAGGATCCTATTACCTTTGATTCAACAGTTTTAGTTGTTATTTGTGAAACTATAGTGTCAGGGTTCCTGAAAATAGCTTGCACTTCTTCTGGATTAACTGTGTTAACTGTGTTTGGATCACCAGGAATTTGAATTTGTTGGTATGTGGTGTTTCCTAGTTCTATGTTTT
Organism: Picea mariana; assembly: GCA_032191745.1. Lineage (NCBI taxonomy): Eukaryota > Viridiplantae > Streptophyta > Pinopsida > Pinales > Pinaceae > Picea > Picea mariana. The sequence continues at coordinate 55,194 of JASDQU011505188.1, read as the reverse complement.
GCTCTATGGTTTCCTCAGCCAGGGTTCCAGTCTTAGTTTCTATTTCTTTTTGGGTGGAGGTTTCTTCTTTTTGTTGTTTTGTGTTTCCCCTAAATCTACCTCTATGATCTCTATTTCTCATGAAAACATACTAGATAAAAGAAAAACTAAGATTGGGTTTCAAAGGAACTTGTGATAACAGATGTGTCGGTTCTCACCCTTTGTTTCACAGCTCCTCTTTCATCAACGTGATAACATACCACACCAAACCAAATACATTTAAGAAAATAACCAAATCAATTATCTAACTTACCTTCTAAACAGCTCCCCGACAACGACACCAAAAATGTCAGGTTGTTGTATTAAAGATTTTAATTACCTGAAAACACTAAATTGTCAAACTAGGGTAAGTGAACTTACAACTGCTACACTATATGTGCTGGTATGATTCTAACTCCTACCTAAAGGTTATTCTGAGAAGAAAACATAAACTTACTCTTATAAACTAAATCCTAATGATTATCTTAAAACTAATCATATCTTGTCTAATTAATCAAATGGAAACAGTTCTGAGTTAAGCAAATGTATTTCTATTCCTAATCTAAAGAAATCACCCAAGGCTATCTGCCATTATCTTAAACATCTAATCATCAAAATATCTATATGAACCATAAAAGATACAACATTTTAAAAACCTCTTATTTAATCTAAGTATCAAGTAGTTCTAAATCTAGCAAAGGTGAAACTAATAAATGTCCTATTTTACCCTACAAGTACTGGAAGCTTCCTTTAACCAGACCATAAGCTAGCTATCCTAACAAAACAAGGTAAGTTTAAACTCAAATTATCTTTAAATCATGATCAAACTGGAAACTGGAAAACAGAGCAAATCTAGACTAATCTAGGAGAAAGATTAATTGGTACTCAGTTCATTCCTCAAATTCTACAATGGTAAATAACTCATTCCAACATTCAACGATCTACAAGATAATATCAAGCTGAGAATGAACTAAACAAAAAATGACTAAGCCATAATTTAGCAGAGTAACTTCAAATTAAAAACTAACTCACACGCAGATTCTAGAACTAGAAATAAACTAACTATACTGTGGAAAAGAGACAACGAATTGAACCTGTTGGTGGGCCCAAACAAGAGGTTCAATCGCCCTAAAACAAAACCATAGCTACTCAAATTATTACACACATAACTCTTTCATACCTCATGCTCCATAATTCATAAACAAACTCAAATCATTTCACAGAAAATGATATAACGCATAGCAAATTGTATTATCAGAAATCGCATAACATAGTATATCATAACCAACGTTTCTTGAGAGCAATCTGAGTTTATATAGATCCTCTCCAAAATAGTCTTGAACATTGGTGCATTTAACTAAATGAATCTTAGATCTTAAAATGACTCATAGTTAGTTGAAACTAATTTCACAGCTTCATGACACGTAGTGTCAAGAAGCGTGGATCATAAAGCATCATAATAAATAGTTCTACAATTTCGCTCTGAGTCATCACATTGAGTTATGACTCAATCAATCATATGAATCGGACTGTCATTCAAATCTAGCAATGTCATGGAAGTCTTTAACATCTCCACTAAGTGCAAGATGGTACCTGATACTGATAAATCTGTTTCAAGGAAACAAGTACCTAACTCATGTCACATTAGTATCAATATTAGTTTAAAGTATCAAAATACATTAAAAATAACTTGAATCATATGAATACCTTAAATAGCTCCATTTAGGGAAAAATGATGTAAAATGTGTCATGATAAGGCCAGAAGGAAATGATATTGGATATGAAATGGGGGTATATCTGACATGATATAGGCAAAAATATGGTCAAAATTGGAGACTAACAATATTCAAGGGTTCTATAGACAATGGTTTTCCCTGTGCTATAGCTCTCTGATATACGTGTGGGGTCCAATAGTAGTACTCGACCCAATATCTCAAGGCACTAACTAAGGGGGATAGACCATACCCTTAGTCGTACTACCCAACTACCCAGGTACTAGAGACTATCTTCCCGAGTGTTGTTCTTAGTGGCACTATAGCAGTCAGGTGACCGACGGGTTTATCTAAAGAGGGATTCACATAATCTAGGTCGATCTATACATAGGTGTTGTCGGATGCTCTACCACTTGAAGGGGTACCAACAGGGGCTACAAGGGTGGGAAACATATGTGTGCTTAAGTACCACTTGCATTTCCTACATGTATGAATCCCTCAACCGCAGGTTTATGCACGTAACGACACATCTTTGTGGCTTAAAGATGCTGAAATACGTCTTTACCCTGAAAAACAAATTAACCCACACTTTCTGCCAAGGAAAGTGATCTGATACCACTTGTAATATACAAGATATAAAAAGTATGAAAAACATAAATAAAATGATAGAAATGGCAGAATAGCAACAATATAACCAGAACAATCACCACAAAAGCACTGAAATGATATAAGAATAACAAGATAAATAACACTTTGATTATGAAAGAAATGTTTACGGGCCTCTTCGAGGGGGAAAAATCTAGTTGAGTAGAGCTCTATTACAATAATATCCAAGCTAGGGTTCTCATACCCTTGTCTCCTATTTATACTAAATGTGTCTATCAAAAGAAGCATCTAGAGGAAGATCCTTCTAGAAGTAGAATCTTCTATTAGGTCTTCTTACATTTGACTTATTCTATTTTATTGAAAGGCCTTATTAATATTGACCTTTATTACATTTGAATATATTGTTCTACCTATGTGCGGTTTAGGACCCTAAAAGAGGTCTGATATGTATAAACCCACATTCATAAAATATTAAGAGCTTCATAAATACACATTGCCAAGCATTTTTGCAGTGGAATAAACACAATGAACATCAATCACACATCCATGTAATACTCATAAATTTAGGCAACCAGCCAGGGAAAATCCCAATGTGGGGAAACCCAAAGAGAGAGAGAGAGATTTATTAGCTTCAAGAAAGTATATCAACAGTAAAATTACATTTAGCATCCGAGAACTGGGCAGAGCTAACTAATATGTGACTTGTCCCACACGCTTAAGAACTATGTAAGGGCCATAAAATTTGGGTGCTAGCTTCTAACACTGCTCGGCCTTGAGGGAAGTTTTTTTATATAGTTGCAGTCACAGAAACACCTGATCCCCTTCTACAAATTGACATTCGGAGCAACCTTGATCTGCTTATTGCTTCATTCTATTTTGTGCCATAACCAAGTTCTCTTTAAGGGTATGAAGGATATCCTCTCGGACTGTAGGTGTTTGGTCAACCGCCTAGACCTTCGAGGTACCCGGTAAGTATGAGAGAAATGATGGTGGCTTCTGTCCATATACTGCTTCAAAAGGAGTCATGCAAGTGGTTGTATGGTATGCAGTATTGTACCACCATTCGGTGAGGGGTAACCATTGAGCCCACTGGTGTTGTTTTTCAGAGGCAAAGCACCTCGGATATGTTTCCAAACACTTGTTGACAACTTCCGTTTGACCATCTGTCTGGGGATGATAAGATGAGCTGAGATGCAATTCTGTGCCTTGTATCTTAAATAGTTCTTGCCAAAAATTGCTTGTGAAAGTTGGGTCTTGATCAGAAACAATAGAGTTCGGCATGCCATGAAGCTTGAAGACCTAGTCCATGAAAATTTGAGCCACTGTGGATGCGGTAAATGGGTAGTGAAGAGTGAAAAAATGAGCATACTTGGAAAGGTGATCCAGCACCACCATTATGACTGATTTATTCCCCGATTTGGGTAATCCTGTAATAAAGTCCATAGAGATATCCTTCCAAATAGCAGGGGGAATCGAAAGTGGTTGGAGGGTGCCTGGAGATTTGACTGTTTCTCCCTTGTTGAGTTGACACACCTCACATTCAGCAACAAACTTACGGATGTCCTGTTTCATACCATCCCAGAAAAAAGAACGTTTGACTTNTGGCCTTTGTATCGAAGCTCATCCTGGAGCCAGGAGTACCCTAGGGAAGCCTGAGCCTTTTTCTTTAGTTGTTGGATCAGATGCAAACTTTTGGGATCTTGAAGCCATTCCTGGCGCATAGCTTGGAGCCAATTGGGTACAATGAAGGAAAGAGAAAAAAGGGATCCTTCGTCTTCATATTTCTAGGACAGTGCATCTGTCACGACATTGTCTTTTCCCTTCTTGTAAATGATCTCATAATCATATCCAAAGAGTTTAGTCACCCATTTTTTTTGCTCCTGGGAGGAAATGCGTTGTTCCATAAAGTACTTGAGGCTTTGATGTTCGGTCTTAATTTAGAAGCGCTTCCCCAAGAGATAAGGATGCCACAACTCAACGACATGCAGAATCACCAACATTTCTTTTTCATAAATGGGTTTGCCCAGATTCCTTTCAGACAGTTGCTTGCTAGTGAAGGCCAAAGGTCGACCCTCTTGCATAAGGACAGTGCCGATTCCTTTCCCTGAGGTGTCACATTCCAACACAAAGGTCTTTGTGAAGGCGGGAAGGGCCAGAACCAGAGTGGTGCACATGGTTGTCTTCAAGGTTTGAAAATCTTGAGTAGCTGCTGGAGTCCAAGTGAAAGAGTTCTTTTTGAGGAGAGTCGTGAGAGGTGTTGCAATCTTTCCTTAGTTTTTAACGAACTTGTGATAAT
>JASDQU011505188.1:23819-38833 GCA_032191745.1 Picea mariana | reverse complement strand
TTTCTAGCTTTCCCACTGGACTCCCAGATTATCTCTTCACGGTTCTATTTTGACTGCACCTCCGCAGTATCATGAACCCTCCATTTCATCCACAATCAGTTTTCCCCTCTGCAAATTTCCCTTCATTTCACCTACCTCATACAGAAACCCACCCATGGGCCCCCCACCCTCCACCAGTTCTCTAAGAAAATTGCACCCTAACTTGCCCAACCATATTACATTGGGGCACCCGTTTCAGTATTTGTACACTCATCCCAAATTATTCTTTATTTATTTGGTACATTGTAAAAAGCCTTTGTTTCCAGCATTTACATCTCATTTTGTCGCCACCTTTGACGACCTTCTTCCCTTTTTTGGCAAACGCAACCCATGTCGCCCTTGGTTGGGGCACTCCTTATCATCTACCCTTTTTGACATCGTCCATACACTTCGAGTATCCCACAAGCCACTTACCTCTTCCCTCTGATTTTGTTCACTTTGTCCCACCTCTGGCATAACTTATCCCCTGTCTTGTTGTCCCCCTGACACTCGACCTAGTTGAATGGTTGTGGCCACTTATACCTCACATATACCCCCAACCACGGGCAGTCTTGAGTCTTCCTACATCTTGACTTCGTCCATGTACCTCCTCCAGTTCCTAACCTCACCTAGTAGATTTCACAAAGCCCTTTTCTTCTTGGAGTCGTGTCCCCCTTATTGTCGACATCATCACAGTTTTTAGAAGGGAGATAGTATATTGACTCTCATTACCTTTCCAATGAGAGGTCTCGGACGAAACAGGGAGAACCACAATTGCTCCATACTGTCGTTGACCCCCGTAACATTTTACTTCAACACTTTCTCATGTTATGGTGGGTCTTACTTTATGACTATTGCAGTTATCTCTTATATTTTCCAAAGACCTCTGCACTTGGCTGGGCTATCAATGCCTACAGAATCCGTGATATTTCTTACAGATGTCACTGCCTATTGTTCAAATTATGTTCCTCCACAAAATTATCTTTTGCCTTTATCAAGACCGCCCCCGAGGGCATTGCAGTTGTCTACATCGACACACCATTCCTTTTTGAGTTACATGACATGAGCATGGGGCATGCCTGCCTTGTTTGTACATAGTTTATTTTTACACACCTTATGGAAGGTTGTGTTCTACAGGTTCCCTTCTCCCTCCAACGGGTAAATCTTGACAATCCCACTATCTCTCTCTATTACAATGCCACTCTTAGTAGAAGAAACATTGATGGATTTTGGCTATACGTATGCTCCTAACCTCATCCATCAGGGGGCATATGTTATCACTAAAATTTCATCCAAAAATGGTTACAAGAATTCAGCATCGTCAAACAATTATGAGGTCACCCATGGACCAAAATTACCACAAAATCATTTCCAAAGGGTCAAAAACTATACAACTAGTGACAAAATTAAAGTGCGCTATGGCTACACAGGGCACGCGCACACATGTGCAAAACAGAAACGCAGGAAAAGCGCACATGTGCCCGATGCGCGACTGTGGTCGCTAAAAGCCACACACATCTGAGAACGACGCATTTATGAGAGTGGTCGGCCTCCCACCCACTTCTAGTTTAGCTTCCAAGTTGATTTGACACTCAAATCTGGACTAGATCCGACTAGGTAGCTAGTCAAAGACCTAAAAATGTCCTAATTAGCTTCTTTCCACACTACAAGCTGCTTGCACAATACCTCAAAGAGGTGCTATAAAAATGCCATGGGTGCACTTCATTTTTTAAGGAATTCAATAGCAAAGTTATGCTGCTACTATTCTCTTGAGGAATCCTCTATTCTCATCAAGAGTATACTAGCATCATTACATTGGGCAATCCATCTCACCCCTTGAGTGGATTAGCAAAAAATTCTTTCACCATTTTCATTCAAAGTTGTAAGAAGAGATTATTTGTGGGGGTCCAAGAGCCCTCCCTTGGAAGAAGAAGGGACTCATAGTCCTCTTTCTTCTTGGTGTTTTCTTTCAATGATATAAACCTTACCATTGGTGACATGGTTCTTATTGTTTCTTTTGTCCTTATGTCCCTATGCTCATTAGTTTAGTTGTTATTTTATTTCTTAGTTTAATTCTTAGTTGTTCTTTTATGTTTCTTTCTCTAACCCTTTTCCTTAGAGCTGTCCTGCTTAGCAAACCCAACTAAGCTTGCAAGCACCTCTGTTTTGCTCACTAAGCTGACGAAAGAGGCACAACAAAGGCCTTGTGTGGTCTCAAACAGACCCCTAGAGCATGGTATTTCGGACTAGACAGATACTTACAATAACAAGGGTTTAGGAAAGGAAATCAAGACATCAACCTCTACATCGAGGTGAATCAAGATAGTATTTTATTAATTGAATTTTATGTTGATGACATTATTTTTGGAAGTGATTATGATAGGCTGAGCCAAAAATTTGCAAAGGATATGCAAAATGAATTTGAAATGTCATTATTTGGAGAACTATCCTTATTTTTGGGTCTTCAGATATGTCAAAGAAACCAAGGATTTTTTATTTCTCAAACCAAGTATATCATAGAAATGCTAAATAGGTTCGGAATGGAATATTACAAACCAATCAGTACTCCTATGCAAACCAGTTGCAAGTTAAGTAAATATGATGTTTCAAAGTGTACATATCAGAGGCAATACATGTCAATGATTGACAACTTACTTTATGTGACAACATCCATACTAGATTTTGTAAGTTTTAAACCTATGAATTAAATCAATGCATACATATTCTTAAGAAAAACATAAATTAATCAATGGCTCATACACACAGTACATAAAGATTTACACTGGAAACCCTTAACGGGGAGAAAACCAACCTTCCTTGGTGTCGCACCTTTCAACTCTTCATTGTATTAATTTCACCATTCAAAATACAATATATACAATATTTTAGGTGTTTCATAGCTACCAAAACCCTAATCCCTTAATCTAGGATTAATTTAGAAAACCGCTAAAAATAACAAAATCTACTAAAATAGATAAGAGACACTGTTGTTCATTGGCATTGACAAAATAACAATGTGCATTAAGGCACTTTGTTACTACAGTACAAAAAGCCCTATCATGGACAAATAAATATGTATGTGGCATACAAGAAACATTAAAGAAGACAGAGTACATGCAATCCCTATCATGGACAAAGCAAGATGTATGTGGCATACAAGAAACATGAAAAAAGACATAGTACATGCATGTGATCATGAGAATGAAAAGATCCAATTTCAGTCAAAAAGGAAAAGATATTGATCAATATTGCTACATGATAATAGTAAGGAATATTGACAAAACCCTATGCAGATAGGCAACTGGTCACCATATTCTATGCTCCAAATTACTGTGTGAAATTTGATAATGCTGGGGATATGATGAGTGTTGATGAAAGTCTACATTTCTCCTTATAAATATTAAATCCATCTGAATAAGGATTGTTCCATGAATGCACCTTGGAAAAATTTGTTTGATACCACATCCAAAATGCTACATGTAAATAGCATACCCAACCTATACGGTGTCTACCACATAGGGTGTGTCAAGATCTTTGGTAGGTTCTTATGCAGGGAGTTCTATGATTGTTCCAGAATGCATAAATATAGACAAAATACAAGTTGCTGGGAATAATTCTACTAACTCCAAGAAACAATACAAAAAAAGAAAGCAATCTGTTGATGTTATTGCACAATAAAGCAGTTGTGAGAAAGAAACACAGAGTTCTAAAGCACCTTTTACAAAAAAAGAAGAATAAGGATTGTGAAGAATCCATGATTTAGTCAACTGCAACAGACATGTATTGGCACGAAAAAAGAGAAAAATATCAAAGGTTAATGAAAACGCAAAGATCATAGAAGTCGGTGTTGTTGGATAAAACAAGTTAGTTAGCAATTTTGAAGAACCATGGACAATGATTGTTCACAAGAAAGTGAAACCTGGAGGGGTTTCCTATAACTCAGATATCATGAGGCCTAGCTCACCATTGAACACTGCAAACATAATAAAGATGATTTCTTGGAATGTGAATGGTTTGAGATCCTTATTGAAACAGAAGGAAGAGAAATCATTTGTGCAGCTCGCCAACAGGGAGAACTTTGATGCCTTATGCTTACAAGAGACCAAGTTGTAGGAAAAGGATGTGGATATCGAATTCTATACAGGAAACACACTCCTAAACCTATTCAGTTCGAAGCTCGTTCAACATGATACTCTATAGAGACACAAGAAGCTGGGGTTTACTCGACACATTATTAATCTGGATGACCAACATAAGTGAATAACAGAATCGAGGGGTGAATTCATCAAAGTTTTTTGGGTGCACAATCAAATCTCAGAAAAACATTATTGGGCAATGGAGGAGCGTGAAATACTCAACAATCGTCTGATCAAGAGATCGACGGTGCTGATTAAACTTGTCCATTGAGTTTTTAGTCCCACATTGATAGTGTGAAATGATTTCTATAGGTTTATATACCCAACACTCTCCATATCTCATCGACGCTTAGTGCAAGGGTATGGTGGGGGCTCTAGGTTCTTGGACTCCTTGATAATTTCACTAACCTAGAGCCTGAGATGACCAAATGACAGAGGTGAAGAGAGGAGCAGTCAAGATATAATACAAAAGTTTTCCAGACTCATAAACTAAGGGAGGCAGGGAGGTGAAAGGGAAAGTTGGTGCCTGCAGGGGAGTAGGTTCTTCCTTGTCAGTTATAKTTGACTAAATAGGGGAATGAACCATGCTACCAGTTGGAGCTGGTGAACAGGGGTGTGGGTGCATCCTGATCAGTGGGTGCTGATATAAGAGGAAGAACATCTTCCTTCTATGTAACATGTAATTTTATTTTTTTGCAGTTAATAAGAAAAGTGTTTGTGGTTTTCCCAATTGGTTTCCATGATAAATGTTGTGTTAAAATATTGATTGCATTAACATAATACAAACTGATAGATTAATTCTTTCATTGATTAACCCCCCCGCTTAGTGACAAGATCTGATCCTTCATATATTGTGATAATACAAGCACCATCAGTATCTCAAAGAAACCAGTTATGCACTACAAGATGAAGCACATTCCAATCAAGTATCACTTTCTACATGAACAAGTTGTAGAGAAGAACATCAGAGTTGAATATGTGGGAACAAAAGAACACGTGGCATATATCTTTACAAAACTGTTTCCAAGGGAATTCTTTGAGTATCTTTTCCAGAGACACGAAGTAATTTCTACTCCAAAATGAATGCTTTTGAATGCTTATCTTATATGTCTTAGATTTACCCAAGGAAGCACCATAAAGAGGATAGCTCAGGTTGGGGGAGAAGTTTCAGGAAGAGTTCAGTCAAGGGGAGAAACCCCAAGGATAGTTCAGTTAGGGGGAGTAACCTCGGACGAGAAGTTACCTATTCCATTGATGTCAAAGGGGGAGAGATTTATGAGATGTAGGATAAATAGTTAGATGCTTGGATAGAGAGCACAAAGGCATGGTTCTATGGGGAGCGATGGTCACAGGGGGAGCATGAGTGATAGGAATTCAGTATTTCATCATAGTGTTTCCATCAATGCCAAAGGGGGATATTGTTGATTAATTGGGTTGGTTTTCATTGATGTCAACCCTTGAAGCAATTCTGGTAGAAAATTTCTGTAGCCCCAACAGTATGATTAAGGGACTCCAGTTTGATTGATGTATAATGGTATGAAGTTTAATATATTTGCAAGCAATTATACTATTCTAGATGGATAGTACATGTCAKTCCATTTCTGGTGATATGCAGAATGTCACATAACTCCTCACGATTAAAGAGTTATTGCCTCGTGAAGTGGAGAACCCTCATGAGTTATCTAGAARGTAAAAAAAAGTCAAATTAATTCTAGAATCTCCTAGAAGAAGTTGACTAGTCAAGTGGGTGAAACTAGGAGTTAGTCATGGCTTAAGTTGTTGCAATAAGAAAATAATTAAAAATAATTTAGTTGCAACTAGAAGTGGATAATTTACTATTTGTAGCAAAGTGATTTAGAAGTGAACAAGTGGTTAGAAGTGGGTTAGCCCTAAAATAAGGAAAGTGGGTTAAGTTGGTTAGAAGGTAATCCCTTGAGGAAGCTACATGAAAGTATAAATAAGAGAGAAAGGCTTTCCCATTATCACCTATTGAATATCATTGAATATCTATTTTGTGAAAGGTTATTTGGGCAGGTATTATTGATAGAGAAAAGTGCAGTAAATAAATCACAGCAGGAAAATTGTGGTAGAAAAAGTGCGGCAGAAAAATCATGGCAAAAGTGCGGATGAAAAATCGCAGTAGGAAAAATGTGGCAGAAAAACCACTTTAGAAAAAGTGTGGTAGAAAAAGTGTAGCATAAAAAATTCGGTAGAAAAAGTGTGGTAGAAAAATCACGACAGAAAAAGTGCGGCAGAAAAATCGTTGTAGAAAAATCGCGGCAACATAATACTACAAGAAGAAAAAAAGGTATGGTTTTCATATGTGTAGTGTTGAATTTATGAAGCTGGCTGAGGGTTTGCCTTGTAAATTTGTTGGATTCCCTCTTGGAAGCTTAGGGCTTGTTGTAGAGTTGATCTGAGGAAGATCTACTAAATGTTAGTATTGGTTCATGTTTGAGGGATTTTGGTTGAGGTATGTTGCTGAAGTTATTGATACAGATAGAGGTTGTATAACAGTGAGGTTCTAGCACATGGTTTGAGGTACAAACTTGTGGTATAGTGTTTGAGGTATATGTGATCAGATCAGATTGGTTGATGAGTATACAGTGACATGTTTCTCAGTGACAGATTCGATAGAACATGTTGTGATAGTGACATATTCAATTTCTACATTTGGCACTTATATTTTATGGCAGTTGGACATGGCAAGGATAGGTGGTTGTAGCCACCTTCCAGTTGTATTTGGAGAACATAGTGGGTTGTAGCCTCCTTCTGGTTGTAGCTAGAGAATTAGAGATTTGGATCTTCCCTCAGGTTGTAGGCTAAAAATAGGGGGTCAGAGCCTCCTTCCAATTGCAACTAGAAAACAAAGGAAGTTGGTGCTTCCAATGAATGTAATTCTTAAAGAAAAAATAAGAAAAAACACTATGTGGTTTTCTCCCGCATTGGGTTTCCACGTAAAAAATATTGGTGTATTATGTATGTGTATGATTGTTTATTTTTTCATGGTTTATTTACTTTTCACTTATTGGATGATAATTCTATATTGATCATAAAGACAAATAACACTTGCATATTGTGGCTAAAAGGATTAAAAATATTTATTACTGATTCACCCCCCTCTTAGTAATCCAACATGTATATCATGATAATAAAATAAAATGTGAGGTGGATGCAGATGGACATGGTCAGAGTAATGGGCGATGAGTTTTCCACAATAACGGAGGGGTCCAAGAGGGGTTTTTATTCATGTTCCTTAAATACCAAACTATTCCTAAAATTATTGTTTTGAGTGAACCTTCTAATTTTTCCCTTTGACTGTATGAGATCCCAATAATTGAATACATGTAAGAGGGTAGGTGTGAGGAGTCACATCCCATATTTATTAGAAGAATAGGAATGAAGTACAATCAACATTGGGGAGATTGAGAGTCAATATGATTGGGGGAAGAGGAAATTCGTATGGGAAAGGAGAGCAAATTTTAGAAGAATTTTTAGGGACAAGATAATATAGAGTGTTGGAGCTTGAAGGAAACCATAGTGGGCATGTGTGATAGCTGTTTAGAGCTGGAGAATGCATGAAGAAGCAGGTTATTAGGCATGTAGAGTGAGTTTTGATGTGTAGAGAAAATGATTTGATGTTGAGAATTTCCTTTTGCAACTATAATTCTCTGGAGTTCCCAACAAGAGAGATTCATATCCAACCTATGATGGAGCCTTGGAGGGAAGGGGGATGGCCCAAGGGACTATGTAGAAGAGAAGGGGATCTCATTCCTTGGGTTGTACAGGTTGTAGGGAAGCAAGTTGGTGGATTGAGATGGCTATAGGAAACTATCTTGTTGTAAGTGGACAATAGACACCCTTAGGAGACATCCTTTCTTGTGGATACATATCCCCAACTCGGAGGTGACTTGATGTCGAGATTTGGGGAAAAAGGTCTATGGTTGGGTGGAACGTCCGTCCTTTGTAGTTAGTTGCACATTTGATTGAAAATATGAATATTTTAATCTATGTTCAATGTTTTATTTATGGGTTTATATTGTTGTGCATAAACTCTGTGTTTTTGATAAATTACATGCTACTATATGTATGTTTAATTAGTTTCATTTGTGTTTATTGAAATTTTTATTATATGCATGGGAATTGTTAACCTGTTACATGTTTTTAATTTCATAGTATTAGAATTTTTTTTTTTTGAATTGTTGGGTTTAATAGTGGGGGATGTTACAAATTATCAGAGCTTAAGGTTCAACACCGAGCTTGTATAGGCCAAAGACCAACACATTTTTTTGTTTTTTGGGTAAATCATTGTGATGATGTTTCACCTTTGAAAAATTTGGGGAAAATTATGAAAACATAGTGAAATCCCAAAATTTATGAATGAATTTGATTTTAATTTAACCTCAGAGCCGTTGAAGAGATGATTAATAGCATCGATTTGTAGGTTGTAGAGTTAAATTTAGTATGGAAGGCCAAAAGATTCATTTTAATGGCGAGTGAAGAGTGTGAGTATCAATGACCTAAATCATTTTAATGTTAAGAATCAACAACCAAGGTTCATTTGTAGGATTGGAGAGTTTTATAAACAATCGACTGAGATCACCCCGATCTTGAATTTCAACGGTCTAGATCGAACATAGGCTTTCAAAAAAAATTTTCTAAAGGATTTTGAGAATTTTTGTTGAAAGGATTTGATAAATGTTTTTCCAAAGGCTTTCAAGAAATTTTTCCGAAAGGCTTTCAAAATATTTTTGTTGAAGGTGTTTAGGAAGTTTTGCTGACAGGATTTTAGAAAGTTTTTATTGAAGGATTTTGGGAAGTTTGTTTGAAAAGATTTCAGAAGGTTTTTGTCGGATGGATTTTTGGGAAATTTTGTATAAAGGATTTCATAAGGTTTTCGCTAAAGTCTTTCAAGAAGTTTTGTCGATAGGATTTCAAAACGTTTTTGTCGAAGTATTTCAGGAAGTTTTGCTGAAAGGATTTCAGAAGGTTTTTGTCGAATGCTTTCGAGAAGTTTTGTCGATAGGATTTTGGAAAGTTTTTGCTAAAGGATTTCAAGAAGTTTTGCAAAAAGGCTCTTAGAAGGTTTTTTCCAAAGGATTTTGGGAAGTTTTGTTGAGAGGATTTTAGAAGGTTTTTTTTGAAGGATTTTGGAAAGTTTTGTTGATAGGATTTCATATTTTTTTTTCGAAATAATTTGAGGAAGTTTTGTTAGTAGGATTTTAGAAGGTTTTTGCTGAAGGATTTCATAAGGTTTTGACGATGATGTTTTGGGAGATTTTTTCAATGGCAAATGGAGGTAAATTGTCAATGACAAGCACATGTCGGTTTAATGGGATGCTATAGCAATGCTGAACAATTTGAAGATGAATTCAACCTATTTTAGGGATCGATATCGTAGTAAAACAGTCAATTTATACAATTTTTTTTCAGAATTTCGAAGGTCATACACTTTTAGAGGAATTTTGAGGGCCTAAATAATTTTTGCTCAAATAACTTGGTAAGAGATTTTCAACGAGACATTTTGAGCGAAAAATAGAGCTCGTATGAGAAATTTATGGCTGAAACAACACAAGGTGTAAATTAGGTACCAGATTGCTTCCAGAGGGCATAAATCCTTGCTCAGAAGTTAGTTTGGGGAATAGGAGTAGTCCATGGAAAGATCATGGACCATGAAAGAAAACCATTGAACCAGAATTGGAATCTAGGTACCTGTAATTGTACAGGATGGAAGAGAAGACACCTGTAGCATAGACATATAAAAATGATAAAATAGTCTAAACTTCTGCAGACCATAACTATCATCCTAGAGCTTAGATTTGGGAAAATGAGCAGTCATCAAAAATATGTATTAGAGAGGAATGTATCTAAATAATCATAATTTGACTTAGTGCATTGTGTTCTTCATAAATTGAGACCAAGAATGACATGTAGCATAATTAATAAAATATTTTGCAATATGCCTAATTCTAATAGCAATTATTGCATGCACATGTTTGTAGAATTAGAGATACAAGAAAGCATATCTGGTTTCCTACATGAGGAAAAAATATATGGAGGATGTCAAAGGATCTTACAATCATGGAGATGAGGTCATATGCTTACATTTCAACATGGTAAATGTAGAGATCGACTCTAATGGATGCAAAATCGTAGTGGAGCCAGTGGAGTTAGTTGAAAATATGAGAAGATTGCAGAAGTAAGTGAAGAGCTATAGAGAAGACAACAAAAAGATGACGGGGAATTAAGAAGAGATGCTACAAAGTCTGAATATGTTGCAGAAGAAAGTCAACAAATATTTTGGCACAAAACAAAGCACCTAGTGCAAGGCAAGTAGAAGTCAAGATCTCATGATGGGAGGGATGATAATAGAGGATCTAGACAATCAAGAAGTATTAGCAGGCATAATCATTATCATCACTCACTAGGAAAATCGACAAGAATAATGTGTGAATATACTAGGTCAGAGAGCATCCCCAATGTGTCCCCTATATGAAGAAAGAGGAAGAGGTATGAGGTAGATTATTTGCAAGGAGAGATTAGGAGTATTAAGTGTCCTACTTTTGATGGTGATCACATGAAAGATGAATATGCAGAAGCATGGTTGTTTGGAATGAGAAAATATTTCCAATTGCACAAGTGTTCATCAAATGTAGAAGCCATAATTGAAACCTATCATATTCAAGGAAAAACATCTATGTGGTGGGATAAACTAAAGGAGGTTAAGCATATTGATGAAAAGAGAATTTCCTGGAAGCAGTTCAAGATATATTTCTAGCAACAGTACTTGTCATAAAATTATTATGACAAGAAGATGAAAGAGTTATTTAAACTCAATCTTGGAAGCATGACAATGGATGAGTATGAGAGGAGGTTCCTTGAATTGATGAGGCATGTTGGCTTCACAAAAGATGAGAAGGTTAAAATACAAATATTTTTGAGTGGGATACCTTCTTTTTATAGTGATAAAATACATTACGATGAGCCCTATGTTGAGGAAAAAGGTATGGAGAACCTTACTCAAACATTTTCAGATCTTGCTAGGCTAAAAAAAGATAGTTGGGAATGTTACCCGGAGTTTATAGCCTTAAAATCAAAACAATCACTTGATCCACAAGCAATATATACGAGAGACCAAGGATGGTTTTATTCATTATATGTAACTGTGTGAAAAGAAGAAAGTAAAAATATATATAAGTGTGTACATGGAAAAAGAGACAAGGATAAAAAGAATATGAAAACATTATTTAAGATACACATGTGAGACAAAAATAAGCCATTTGATTTCATTTTGAGATACAAAGAATAAATTCTCTGTACAAACCCCTGTGAGGGTGGGGACCAAAGTCAAATTAATAAGTCTCCGATGGGAAACATACAAAATACTCTGACAACAAAAGAAAACTGAAGATAGAGATCTGGATAAACTTGCCATAAAAGTACTGTCACTTGACTCTGCAAAATATTCTTTATCAGTCATGAAATATAATCCACGAACAAACAAGAATACACAGATTGCCTAGGATAGATTTTACACCTTAGGAAATAAGCTACTGAAAGATATGATTCAGTTTTGAATCATGTTGCCTTCAATAAGACCCTATTGTTATCAATATGGTTAAGCTTTCTAGTAAACTCAGAGAAAATGAAGAAAAAAAATAATCTCACAAGTATATAACAAACCTTGTATAGGAAGTTCCTTATTCTCTCTACTTTCCTATTGTCTCTTCCTTTGATTGAGATTTTATTCATTTTCCAATAAGTTATGGTAGTTCAAATACCTTTCTTTTGTTAATCTTAGTTAGCTTAACTAATAAGTTGAGACAAATAAATAGTAATGAATAAATAAGGGTCTATTTAAATAATAGCTAAATAGGTGGGACCCCTTGTCACTCCAATTTTCATTTCTTTAATGATAATAAAAATATGAAATATGACACCAAAAACATTAACTCAAATATTCTCCTTGTAACTCCCATCCTCATATAAATAGTCAATTATTTTAGTATCAAAATAAAACATGACTATTTCCAAAAAATAGAATTATATCCATGCTGTCCAAAACATTCTGTCATCATACCAATAAAGTCTGTCCTAAAAAAAATAACATTACAAAACATTAAAACCCATATTTGTTGTGAGAGTCGGCCTGCCTTTTTTCATTGTTGCCTTCCTTTGATCCTTTTACTAATGTATCTTGTGCAACAACTTGCAGCTGATTAGAAGCTTGGGGATGAATTTCAATGATGATATGGGAACAACTATATTTAAGGTGGACATGAGAGGGCACTGATTTAGAGGATTCTTTGGAAGACTTGGAAGGATTGGCCACTCCTTTTCCTTTATCTATTTCTGGCTTGGGAATGGCAGTTTTGAGTCTCTTTCTTGCATGAGAGGAATTGACTGGTGAGGCAACACGATCATTTTGGGAATTTGGGTTGAATGGCGGTGGAGGAGGGGGAAACAGTAATGATATTGTAGGCCAACCATGATGATATACAATGGGCTGATGGACAATTTATTTCTAGCCATCATTGACAGGTTTCTATGGTTGCATAGAGACATGAGGGGGAACACAAACACCAGAGACGTTTTACTGAGGCTAGAAAGGAGGTCTCTCAGGTCTAGGATATAGAATCCCTTGGCCAATTAAATTAAAGAATCCAACTTGGAAAATTTGATTCAATTCTCATGGACCAGCATCAAAGTGAATTGAAAATCATGGCCTTCTATGGCCTCTTTTCCAACTATTACCTCTGCCTCTGTTTGCACCTCTGCCCCTGCTGCCCCTGCTAAAAAAACTAATCTTGAAGCAATATTCCAATCAAAATATGATTTTTTTTTAACAATCCATTCATTAACACTCTACCTAAATAAAATCTAAATGTTGGATATATCATTCACAACAGAAGCATATGAAATCCATCCGTTAACACGATCCATCACATATTGAATTTAATAATTAATTGCAATTGAACAGGGAATTACTGGGTCATTAGGAATACGGGGGGATTTGTAACGAATGAAAAATGATAACATGGATGGGAATGGAGAAATTGATATTGTTCAAGAAAAATGAAGAACCTTATTCTTATAAAAAAAATGTCTCCATATCATAGTTTTTAATTCCAGCTGTCATCCAACCCCTTTTAATCCTTTATTTAAAAAAAAAATGAAATTCATAATAACAGAATATGGGATAAATTAAATGTTATTGGGAAGATGGTGGGAATATAATTAGCAGAAAATGAGATAATGAATGAGAATGAGATGATTATTGTTCTATTACATGAAATAAAATTCATTAATTTTAACATCAACATTACCATCATTTGCGAAAAACATTTGGATATCCATTGTTTACCCAGCTAATTATTTCCAAATTAACATGACAAAACTCCCACCAATAAAATCTCGTTTGTGCCATAAACATTTTAAAAACTTCAACAAACAATATCCACGACATGGAAACTCTTACTACTCAATATCAAACTCAAGGGAAACCTTAAAACTGTTAAACATTGTAAGTTCCATTTTCCTTTTAAACTGGTGGAGTATTCGGTCAAAAAAATGATTTTGGAATGAGTTATAAAAGTTAGCACGTCAGGATGAGAAAATAATCATAACCATCAACAATTTATTATAAAAACAAATAAACCATAACCCCAAAATCATTGCTGCGAAATCAAATTGGGTTCAAAACCCCAATGCGATCTTAGTAGTCACTGTTTCACTAAATCCATACTAACTTCAAAGTCGATTGGGTTCCCTCATAGATAAATAACAAAGCAATCCATGATTTTTTGGATTTAATTAATCTTCCAATGGTTGGGTCAAAATAGTTGGACAAAGTTTTGAATCTGGGTTTAAAATTATTACTTTCCCATATGTATTGGACGGGGAAACAAATCTTGGAGAAAACATAGTGGGTGTGAGGTGGGGTTGTTGACTACAAGAGAGACAATAACAATCCCTCTCGCAACAAAATTTCAAAGTGAAAGAAAGGAATAACAAGAAGGACTTCAAAACTTCACTAGCAGTGGTAATAATAATACAAAAGTGTTATCACTGAAAAATCGTCTGCAACATTGCACACAAATGGTTAAGGAAAAACATCAATGCCAACAAAAATTAGTCCACCTACAACACTAAAATTCAGCCAGAAGGAAAAAAACTATGTAATTGGGGTCGAAAATTAGAGTGCGCTGAATCAGCAAAGGGAGCACGCGCACATTGCACGGGCCAACACAAGCCTCAACGCGCACTATGTGCAAAATGCGCGACTATGTACAAGAAAATCCACACACTTCTATGAACGCCACATTTATGGATCTTGTCAACCCCTCAACCACTTCTGGTCTGACCCCCAACACAATTTCACACTCATATCTGAGTAAAATCTAGCTTGGGGGTTGGTCAAGGGCTAGAGGGTGCCCTAAAAGGCCCCGTGTTCACACTATGAACCAATTAAATTTTTCCCAGTATGAATGCTATAAATAAGAGCCATGGGTGTGCTAAGAAACAAAGATCTTCAAGGTATTATTATGTTGCAAGAATTCTTCCTTGAGAATTCTCTTTTCTCTTTGAATATTTCAAGCACCATTGCAATAGGCCATTCCACTCACCTCTTGAGGAAATATGCATTGTTTTTATTCATTTGTCATTTCTTCCGTTGTAAGGAGTGAAGAGATATCAATTAGAGAGCTCAAGATCCCTCACAAGGAGGAAGAGGGGACTCATAAGTCCTTGACTTTATCTAGTGTTTTTCCTACTAATCTATTGATCCATTGGTAGCATTATGTTGGTCATTGTTTAATTTTCATGGTTCTAAGTTTCTCAAGATTTCTAACATTTAATTTT
>JASDQU011505188.1:0-18364 GCA_032191745.1 Picea mariana | reverse complement strand
CTAGTGTATATGATCACATTCCTGCAAACCTTCCTTAACTTTAACAACAAGAGACTAGCATTTTCATCAAACTTTTCTTTAGTCTCACATGCCTAGTTTTGGATTAGTCAACAACCCTAACTTGAAGTAATCATAACTTTGTACCTGTAATGTATAAAGATATGAAACTGATACAAAATGTTCTTCAATGTTTTTTATGAAATTCCTCTAAGTATCACCACTTGGAACCTCTCAGAAAAGGAGTTATAGCGAAAATGGCATAGCTTGCTGAATTCCGACTTATTCTAGAGAGCGACCTTGTAGAGCGTTCCCCGCATGGAATATTTGCTGAATTGATTTGAAACTTTTACACAACATACTGTTGTGAGTGGGAAATCCCTCTACGAACTAGAACTTAGGGTTTAGTTATGCATGCAGAAAAGACCTAAATATTTCTAGTTTTTATCGTCGTCCTAGACCTAATCCCCATTATTCTTAAGCAAATACATTGTTAAGAAGATCAAGTGAGCCTACCTTATTTTGGGCGTTTGATATCGATCCTTCCTCATGCTCGATCTCTCTTTAAATGGAACTCTCCTCCCAAGGTTGACCACAAGACAAATAACAAACTCCACATGCATTTGATATATAGATTAATGGGTTAGAGATTCAATAAATAAGTATGCAATAAACCATGAAAACCTCATATGGTGGGATGGGAAAAGTACTTCTTTATTATTAACTTCAAAAAATCAACTTACAATGATGAAGTCGGCCACTGCTCCACGAACCTGGTCCTAGGATCCTCTTCAACTATCCTCTGACTTCTTTTCTCTATCTTTCTCTTTGCACAAGGATGGCTAAAGGGTTGGGACAAAGGGAATGCACAATCGGGTATAATTTCTTTACTATGATTCTCCTCCTCCAAATGGGACCCCTAACCCTTCTTTTATAGGATAGAATAAGATAGGTATTTTGTTGAACCCTCATCCATGCATGGCTGGAAGGTTTAGTTAACTCACCCAAAGCTGTGTGTTCCATCAACAACTTTCCTTTTTTCATGATTTTGTAGGTACACGTGGGTTGTTTTGGGTCATCTAGTGTGTACACGCATGCAGTAATGGAGCAGAGCATGTGGGCCTTTAAAAAATAGGTTTTTAAGAAGAATTGTTCAACAATGCTTTGGCAAAGAAGGAATCTGAGATGGCCTGATGCCAGGTAAGCATGTCTAGTGAAAATTAGGGTTATAACAGATGCCCCCTAATGTGTGAGGTCAGAAGAGCATCTAATGGCCGAAATACATTAACAACATTTACTGATGTGCCTAACAAGTGATCCCAAGGACCAAAAATCAAGAGGCACCATATGCAAAAATAATAATTGTCTCATCGAGGCGGGCATACCCATGCTCGGGATAAAATAAAATCATGGCTACCAATCAAATACACTGTAGATCCATGTCATATAACTATATAAAGTGTAGCCGCGAACAATACACAATGGAGCTACATCTCGAAATAAAAAAGATATACATGTAGAGTATCCATATTCTTAGAAGCTGATAAGGCCTGATGGCTGGAGATGAGGTCTTCAGATCTTGAGCAACAACTTCAAAATATTCAAAACTCAGGTAGGAGTGTAATATGAGTGTACGAATTCACTACCCAGAGGTATTCGACGGCTCGTCAGTCATGGACTAGAGAATCTTGATGATCAGACTGAAGGCTTCATTGATTTCGAACAAATACTTGATTGGATGTTCAGGATGACCGGGTATGAGGGCAAGAGACAAACTGTAGAGGGGCCAACTCAGGCTTGGTAAAAACTTCCCTTGGACAACAACACGACAAATGATGAGACTCATGCAACATGGCATTAACATAAGTTTACGAGGCAGGAGGCAACGCAAACTCTCCATATGTTTGGAAGAATAACCAAATGGAGGAGGACACAAATCTATGTAGAGAGAACAAATTCCTAAGGTCGTATTAAATCTCAGAGTTTGACGAACAAATGGACCAATGTGATTTATCCAAGGGCGACTCATTATGCTGCCAATAAAGAAAATACTTTTCCCTTCCTCTTTTTGGGGTATATTTGATTTTTTTTTTTGTCTTTTTCAATAATTTTGGAAAAATAATAAAAGAATGTTATGTTACAAAGGAAGAACGAGTGTTGCGAACGTACAAGTTCAAGGCACAAGGACAAGACTAATGTTCAGAGCAATGACACTCGGGAAAAATCCTCCAAGGGACAAAGGTGTCAAGACATAGATGAAAAGTGCTACAAGGCTTGTGTATAAGGTATGCTTTAGATGGTTCAGTTGAGAGCAACATGGAGCCGTCATTAGACCAAAGACGCAGGTATGCAAATGCAGTTAACAAAACAAACAATGGTAACGTCCTTCGATGTAATTTTAATGAGCCCAGAGAAGGTAAGCTCAACGGTTTTTCATATTTAGAGAGTCTGAAAAAACATAAAAGGAGACTCCATTGGGGTACCTTTTTCGAAGGTAGTATAGTCAGTTCAAAAAAGGGGTGAACTATCACCGACAAGATGTCTATTCAAAACCATTTTAACGAGTGTGATAAAGACAAGATCATTCGGCCATTTTTTCATTTTTAAGGAGTCTGAAAAAAGATTAACTATGGACTCCATCAGGAATGTTCTTCTGAACCAGTTTAACGAGTGTGAAATAATAAGGTCACTYGACGATCTTTTCAATTTTAGGGAGTCTGAAAAGAGATTAACTATGGACTCTGTGGGGGTTCCTTTTTCGTAAATTTAGTCCCTCAGGCCCCAAAAAGGGTTAAAATGATATCTGAGAGTACTCTTCTAGAGAACTGAAGTTCCTTAGAGTATACCTTTGTTCGTACARTTGACCGTYCAGACCGAAAAAGGGGTAAACTACCTCCGGAAAGACGTGACTTCAAATTTTAGTTTAACGAGCGTGAAAGGCCACAAGATCGCTCAACAATCTTTTCATGTTTACAGGGTCTAAAAGGGCTTAAAAGAAGACCCATTATGTCTTTTGGAAGTCCCGAGGGTGAGGTCAAGAGTGAAAAGGAATCATGCAAATGAGGCTCAAACTCGTAATCAGGAAAAACAACAAGGACTCCCGAGCCTATAGTGATTAGAGACAACATGGACACCATAATGTAACTAGGATCTACCTAGGGCATCCATGTTTTAGTAAGATCTACCACCAACTCACGACACTTCTAAAGTAGCAATGATGGTTCTGTGTCACAACCTGATGGGATCGATCCTATGGAAAATGGATAAAGACAATGAGATACAAAAGTCAAGGTAGAAACCTAACCTATATGCTCAAGTTGATCATCTGAGATTTTTCCACGGACCATCAAAAAATACCCAAAAATCCAAAAAAAAATGTCCCTATACCTGATCATACCCTTCCAATGCAACTCCTGGATCACTCTAAATGGTATTTGGTTTAAAGAAAATGATAAGGGGGGCCAAAAAAGTGACAAAAAGAGGCCAAAAGTCTATAAATAGAAGCTAGTAGCTCATTATCACCATTGCTGATTTGGAAATTGACTATGGAGCAAAAAAACCCCTTTGATAAAAGTGGTGATTCCGGGAGCTATAGTGGATGAAACAACCATCTGTCTGGACCAAGTAAGTATAAACTCTCTCCTCTTGCAATTTAATTTTTTATTTTTTCTTTGGGTTCCAAGTTTTGGGGGGGCGTCGACCTTCAAAAGGTCAGACCTAGGTCCACGCGGGCTATCTTAGGACAGGCCACGTGTACATTCAGATAGAGTAAAAACTACGTGCATGTACACACAAATGTCAGCATTACAGCCTGCATGGACCCCCTTATTGAATGAAAAAAATTAAAAAATAAGGGTTAACCCTCCTAAACTTTGGTGTTTTGCAGGATGTATGTTCATTGGATAGAAAGAGAGCATGAGGAGGTTAGTGAGTTGGTCGGGGAAGACCCCAATACTGTGGCTACCTTAATGCAATGTGGGATGATCAAGTTCTTCTTATGTCCTTTTATGTGGGCACAACCTAGGCTACTGAGCACTTTGGTTGATTATTGGCATCCAGATATAGAGGCCTTTATGTTAGAGGGGCAGTCATTGGTGCCCACGAAAGAGGACATATATTTTTTGACTGGCCTCTCCAAAAGAGGGGAACCAGTCAACTTCTGGACATTTCCTTCGGGGCCGCATAACATAGCGGAATTGATAGGAATTTACTGTGAGGCTAGTACAGACCGATCGAGCTCACAGGTGCCCATAAGAAAGATTATTGACTTATCACTGCAGGCGATTTTGTTTCTTATTGGGTGGATCACTGGTTCTGTGGCTCTACATCAGGCGTCCCATGCATAGATGAACTGTGTAGTCTAGTGCTTAAATGCACAAATATTTGACTGTAGCACAACATTGATAGATTGTATGAAGAGGCAGTTAACAGATTGACGGTCGCGAACGCAGAGGAATTTCGAGTTCGGGACCATTCTATGTTCTTTCTTCTTTGAAAGAGTTCTGAGCTTCAATCCTCGAGTAGTGGTAGGAGGACATCAGGCTTCTCTTCCTACAGTTTGTAGATGGGTAGTGTTACTGCCACGACAGGGTGGTGAAAGGACCAATGAGTCCTTTGACGATGATTTCTTTTCTTGGTTGTCGCGACAGATCCTAGTCATAAATGATTATCCTTATGCTAGGATTGATTTCTCGAGAGATCCTGAAATACCAGTACCTCCTGGTGAGGAGCGAGGAGAGATGGGTAAGTTTACATCATTGTTTTGTTGTTTTGTTTTGTGAAACATATGTAATTTTTATGTTGTTTTTGTTATATATCATTTTTTTTTTGATACCAGAGTTTCTGATAGATATGTGTCTGTTGTGTGCAAATGTGGGACCAGTGCAACCTGCGGACTATGTGAGGAACATACATCGTCCTCGGCCAGGGGCATCACCTGCCGCTGTAGGGAGACCAACAACAATAGGAGAGCTTCCAGCAGAGGAGGCGGAGAGGGTGTTGAGACGAGTTGAGAAAAACTTTACTTCGCTCACCCGCACGGTCCCTATGGAAGAGATTGAGGATCTGCCACCATCAATGCAACCTCATGTAGTGGGGGCATCATGGACGTGGGTCCGATTGTTTCAGTGTTTGGCAAATGTTGTTGATCAGTACAACAAGGCCCACATGCCCCGACCTTAGTTAGACTTTTCACATGCCGAGAGCACTACTTGTATATATTTTTTGAGGGCATAAGCCCCATGACTCATTATTGGTCATATTTTTGAGGCACTTGCGTCAACCTATGTACTTTGGTGACTATGATATTATATATGGATTTTTATGTCTTTTTGTGTCTTATGGATCATTTTTTCCTTTAAAAATGTATTTACATGTTTATGTGTATGTCCTTTCATATGTGTGCAAGATGCCAATCTAAAATTTGATTATCTAGAGTATCTGTAATTTGGTTTAATCTCCAAGGAACATGAAAATATGTAATATAATCAAAGCTTCGTTCTAAGAGACGTACCCTAAGGAATCATCGRTGTAAAGTCAGATCATGAACACGGTAGACTCTATTTAACTGAGACACAACCAGCTAAGCGTCGAGATATACCTGGAGATGAGAGATACCAAATGACAAGGCATCACGAAGCAACTCAATAACTGCACTATACTTGGTGACATTGTTTGTGGTGTCACCTAAGCATATACCTCCAGAAGATAATAACTGGCCCCGAGGTGTAAAAATTACCCAAGTTGTGGAGGTAAGCCTCTGAGTGTGTCGGCTAGCATCATTTGTATACCTAATGAACACCTCAAATTCACTTGACATATGCCACAGTGACAAAAGATAACATCAAAAACGACACGTCCATAATACTAAAAGAAACTAGAAAGTAATAGTACAAAGACTGTACAGATGTTACAAAAAGTTACCCATGGTGACCTGCCTATGAGTAATACTTCTTTAGGTAGAGTCCATTTCTAGGCTCTGCCAAAGGATTCCCTTCAAATTCAACCATATGATAAGCGCCCTTTTTTAGAACCTCTTTTATGATGAAAGGTACAAACCACATGGGTTTGAGTTTTCTTGCCCACAGGGGGTCCTTATCTTGGTCATAGACTAGGAAAAGGTCGCCTTCAGTGAAAATCTGAGGATGAACGGACCTATCATATTGACACTTGACTTTATGTTTGTGAGCCTCGTTGGCTAGGGCCACATCACGATTCTGCTCAAGGTATAATAACCATTCTTCAAGTGGAGAAGTATTTGGCAATAATTTTACTGCCAAATTTAGGGACGGGATCTAACATTCGATAGACAATACTGCTTCCAACCCGTAAATGAGTTGAAAAGGTGAGAAACCGGTTTCAGTCTTAACAGACGTTCGGTAAGCCCATAATGCCAAGTATAACATCAAATGCCAATTTGACTTGGCTGAGTTGATCGTTCATTGTAGGATGGTCTTAAGAGATTTATTTACTGCTTCCACCTGACCATTTGCTTGGGGGTAGTAAGGTGACGAATGTTCTTGCCGTAACCCAAGATTTGATGTTAAATCGGTCATCATCTGGTT
The DNA here is from genome assembly GCA_032191745.1 of Picea mariana. Taxonomy (NCBI): domain Eukaryota; kingdom Viridiplantae; phylum Streptophyta; class Pinopsida; order Pinales; family Pinaceae; genus Picea; species Picea mariana. Next base: position 11,804 of record JASDQU011505188.1, on the reverse strand, counting down.
TTGAAAGTGACTTCCATGGTCAGTGACAATTTCCCTCGGGATGCTGAACCTTGCTATTATCTGGTTGAATAAAAAGATAGCTGCAGTCTCTCCATCATCTTTAAACATTGGCATAACTTCGACCCACTTCATGAAGTAGTCTACGACTACGATGATATAATAATGTTGTATGGACAAGCCTTGTTCAAATCACGAAAGTCTGTACATACACGAATCGTGCCTTTTTTTTTATCGACCAGCACAGGATTTGACACCTATTGGGTCAAATGGATAGGATAGATAAAACTGGCTTTTAGCAGTTTCTCAACTTCAACCTTAATGGTTGCTGCTTTCCTGGGATTAATTGGACAAAGATTTTTCTGAACAGGCTTGGCATCTGAAAAAATTGTGATTTCATGTTCAACTATTTTTGGATCGAGGCCTGGCATCTCCTTGTAAGACCAGGCAAAAACATCGTGGAATTCTTTAAATAGATTTGTGTAGATTTGAATCTCTCTGGGGGAGCAGTCATCTCCGATGAAAACATTCTCCACGATGCCAGGGGTTCTAGAGATATTGATCGGTATGGTTTCAATGATGGTTTCCATATTACCCTCAGCATATGCCTCGTGTGTAGCTAAGGGATTAATAGGAAAAGACCTATCTCCAGTCATAGTCAAGGTGAATTCTTCAGCTTCGATTCTGCTTAACTCTGGGAGGAAGTATGATCTGTGATGAAGATCATCCCAAGGTTTGTCCGGACTAGTCATTGCTTCAATTGCTACTTCGTTGGAGGGCAAGACTAAGTCTAACGAATCGGTGTCAATGAGAGAACCTTGAGCCCAAATAGGCTCTAGAAGTGGATCTAAGTCTTATGCAGGATTTGGATCTGTGTTGGTTGAAGCTTGTTGGAATAAAGAGTACACTACTTCAGCTGTGGAGAAGGGCATGGACATGCCCGGGTGCCCTGTCCCATCCATCGTGGGCGATGGGGAAGGAAGTATCCATGGATTGTTGAATTAAGTCATGCAAAATGATGAAACTTGGAAAATCTCAACCTTATTGTGGTCAGATATGAACTTGACATCGCCTTGAGGGGGCGGGTAATCGAAGGTACCCATCAAAGATGGCCATAAACCAACCCCTACATTGACTACTCCTGGTTGAGGATTATCAATCATCGGGACTGCATACACGCCCAATGAAGGGTCAGGTCTGGAGAAAGACAATTGATCAATGGTCACAATCCGGTCCTCGTGTGGAAACAACAAGACTTGAAAAACTGTAGCAACCACTGCTTGCATGGAATAAGTCCAATTCCTTCCTAACAAGAGATTGTAGTCGAGGGACGCGTCGACTACTTCTACCTTGATGCATACAGTCTTCCCTCCTAACTACATGGGGAAAGAGGGAATGATACCATGTGGTCGGAACGAATGACCATCGAAAGTAGTGAGAAGAGTAAGCGAGGGAGACAAAACGGGATGGCCAATGGCCTTCCAACATGCCAACGACATAACGCATGTCAAGGCACCCTCATTAACCACCGTGCAGAAAATATTTCGAGTAAAATTTTTCGTGGGGTGAGCCACTACTATCTAAAACACTACATGGTAAGAAAAATGAGGTTTTAAGTCGGTTGTATCCAGCATGATGGTACCTGGATTACAAGTATCGGTAGATCCTAAAGCAGTTAACAAAGCTTTCCTCTAGGAAAGGCAGCTTTGGAGGACCTCTAAAGCAAACATCGCACAAGGGGTTTGAGACAAATCCTCCACCATAGAATAGTTCTGGGTGGCCCTTGCATTTGGGTTTTGAGAAGTTTTTTTGAATGCACCTTTTGGGATGTGTGTCATTGTTTCACCCAAAGTCTTCTCAATCTGTAGAGGAAGAGATGGGAGTTCGACTTCTTTTCCCTTCTCAGAAGTTCTTGGTTTATTGTAGTCATGCGCTCTAGTCGATATAAAAGCATCACCCTTCATCATATACGCATTCGCAGATGCGGGATTGTTCAAAGATGGAGAAGGTCCTTGATTGCCCCCTTCTGCACTTGTAGAGGCTTGGGTTAGGTTTTTCCCATGCTGAAATGGATTGGTTAACACAGTAGGCTATTGGTGTGTCACAAAATTTTGGGCCTCTATGAGCCAAGGACATTGTGGGTTAGGTGGTCTTCCATGCACAGGTTGCATGGATACCTCGCCTTACGTTTCTCAGTGTTGCCCCCCCATCATTATTAGTGGGTTTCTTATCTCCCTTACCCTTCTTTCGTTGTTTTTTCTTTCCTTCAAGATGCTAGGTGGCCTTTGGATTTGTCGATTGCACTGTGTGCACATCCAACGTTTTAGTAGGGGGAGCAGCCAAAACAGTAGTTTGGCTGGTCGCTGTGTGTTGTATAGACAATTGCTGCAACTGCTTCATCAGTTGCTCAGCAGGCTTTGTTTGTGCTAAACCAACAATACCATCAAGTACTAAGCATGGCGCATCTGGAAAGATCTCGTATAATAAACCAGACTGAGAGTAGATGAGCTCAAGTTGTTGAGCTCTCATGATGGCGTCTTCTTCGAAAAACACTCCTGATGTTGCGACNTGCAACTGCTTCATCAGTTGCTCAGCAGGCTTTGTTTGTGCTAAACCAACAATACCATCAAGTATTAAGCATGGCGCATCTGGAAAGATCTCGTATAATAAACCAGACTGAGAGTAGATGAGCTCAAGTTGTTGAGCTCTCATGATGGCGTCTTCTTCGAAAAACACTCCTGATGTTGCGACATCTTTGGATAACTATGGGACCAAAGAATTAAGGAAACACTCGAGCAGGAATTTTGGTGGGACTGACACCTTAATTAAACTCTTTTGGTGTCTCCATTCTCGGATGTGATCAGAGATATGGTCCAATTTTGTCTATGTGAAATTGGCCAACAATTATGTGCCAGTGTTGTATCTCACAGGTAATTGGAAATGGTTTAGGAAGGCCATTGCCAATTCTCCGAAGGAAGAGTATCTTGAGCAGTAGAGCTCAATGTACCATTTTGTGGAACTCCCCATGAGAGTACATTGAAACAATCACAACTGTACAGAGTCATATTTCAATGAGTTAGATGAGCACCAAAGGTGGAAGGTAGTCACATGATTGCCTGGATATTCATTTGGCTTGGCTTCGAACGTTGCTATGTATGAAGGAAACTTCATCGATGTAGGGGGCCAATGTGGATCATGACAGATGGGGTCATTCAAAAACCTTGTCAAGTGTGGCAAATGCAAGGTTGCCAGGAAAGGTAATTTGGGTTGTTGGTGATAACCTGGGAAAAAGGGACTTGGAGTTTGGCTAGCACCAGGTTTCCAGGAAAAGTTCAGCTACTAGCCTGGGTTTTGGTAAAAACCATGGCCATGACCAACGTACAGATTCTATGTGTGAGGAGACATCATCAGCTAATTCCCAAAACAGGATGTAGATGGATGTGTGTGCATTACATTCAGAGGACTTTAGGAAGGGTTGCCCCATGCCGATCCCATGGGGATAGGCATAGTACCTTGTATGGGGTTCCATTGATTGTGGAAAGAATTGACCCAGATCGGCATTCCTGATGAGGGAACAGATCCCTGCCAAGAATTCCAAGGACCTGATGTGGAAGAAGTTCCTGGGTTTGCCCTCTGTGCATGAATAGTACCCTGCATAGGAATAGGTTGTCCGAAACTGGGATTGCCCCCAGTCAGGAAATAAGTTGACGAGAAGGCGTTGTTACCAAATGCACCGAACAAAGAAAACAGTGTCGAACCTACCAACATATTATGCGAAGGTGTTCCTTGACTCCCTTCTCCAAATAAACTATGGTGTGCAGGTGGCCCGACGGATTGCTGATGTGTGCCACCGAGTGAAGGGGACGAAGGAGGTATATGACCTCCCCATAAGGGAAATCATTAAAAGGAGATGAAGTGACCCCCATGTGGCCTTGTAGAGGAGCATTAGAGTTCCCTACCCCAGACCTAAAGTCTGTGAAGTGGAGTAGGAAAGTATAGGACTTGTACCTGATCTAGGCATCCCGTATGAGAACGGAGGGCCTGTCGTACTTGGTGTGAAAGGGGTTGTGGCCGCTGCCATAGACAATGTCAGACCATTGTGCAAGGTAGAGGTAGTAGAGACCATGGTGGCTCGGACCGGTGATGGTGGGTTAGGAGGTGGAAACTCTCCGGTGGTGACAACCGTAGTGGGAATTGAAGAATTCCCAGAGGGAGTGACAACATTTATTTCCATTGCTGCGTGTGACACTGTCTGGCACTCATAAGGGTGAGTTGGTACAATGATGGGTGCCAAAATATTAGTGGTTGGAGTTTCAGATGGACCAAAAGCTTTGACTCCAAAGTCTGAAACGTTCGTTTCCTCTGGATGTTGGTCGGGCACAATTTCTTGTGACCTAGTCACTTCAAAAGACCCTTGTTGGTCTAGATTTTTCCTTAGTGGTGGTGGGGGTGGCTCCAGTGTAACCGGTGAAAGGCCCAGAAGCCTTCGTGACTGATGGAGATCATGATCCTCCGCTATGTGAGAAGATCAAAGACACTCTAGGGCTTTCTATTCGTTCAAAAAATAACACACACTAAAAAAGTCCCTACAAGATAAAACAAGCAAACACTAAACTAATTGGAAGAACAATTACAACAACCAACACTAGAGAAAATTACCGGTGCAAGTGCAACTCGAACACAGAAGCACCCTCTAGGTATACTCCGAAAAGCATGGCTCGATGTCTGTCCTAGGTACCGCGATATACCCCCATAGTCACCTGTGTATGTCCCTAAAAAGATAGGCAACTAGGTTGCCAGCGTGCGAACAACCACCAGGCGGGTACAGTCGAAAGTCAGGTAGACCACAATGAGTAGGGTATTGGTCCCAAAACCTGTCAAGGGTATCGAAAGCAAGTGGTCCAGAAGAAAACTAAGGATCTCAAACGGATTTGAGACCCATGAAGCTCTGTGGCAAATGCGATCGACAGAATCCCAAGACAAGCCCTCTATATGTGTTCTTCACTACGATTGGTACAAATTTGGAGGGGTTATCTTTGCTACCTTTCTGCATGTGACCTCGTGTTTATCCCCTGTGTTAGAGGGGGGTCCCATATAACTTTCACGATACTGGACTTTGACACTCCCTAATTCAAACTCCAATGTTTAATTTTAATGGCCTTGAAGACTTTCCTCTCCAACCTAATTCAAGGCCCTAACCCTAAACTAGTTGGTTGACCCTACAAACATAAAAAGTCTAATGAATTTTAGATTTAGTGTTAATTTTATGGCTTGTATTAAGTCAAAGGTTATGAAAGTGAAACTAGTGATGTTTGAAAGACGAAAGAAAAATAAACAGAAAGCTAGAAACAAAAACCTTTACTTCACTCAACTCTTAAACAATTTTTCAAACTTAAATTTTTTTCTAAGATCTTTGAACAACAAACTCAAAGCAGGATTTCACTCGACTACAAGCTACTTATGATCTAAGTAAACCATCAAGAACTTATGAAAGCAAAGACTTTTCCCTGGTTACTAATGCAAAACAACACTTTTTAACCAGCAAAGAAATAAAAGATTTTTTTTTATTTGAATGCTCACAAAGCAAAAAGGAAAAATATCAACAAGTCAAAACCAAGAAAAATTTTGGCCTAAGCGCAGATCGCAAAGAGTCACTTTAAAAATCACACACAAGCAAATTAAAATTGGACTCTCACACTTGTCTAAAAACCCTTATAAAATAAAATTGTCGAGGAAAACTTCTAAATGAAAAAAGAAATCTATTTATATGATCAAACCTAAGTTACTAACCGCTAAGACAGAGACCCAAACCTGAGAGGTATAACTCTTGTCAAAATAAAGTATGACTGCCTCACCTTCAACAAAAATTCTCTCCACATGCACACTGCTGACAGTTCCATAGCAAGCTTGTGCATGTGAGCTATGTACAGTCAGAGCGCGTGTACACATGTGATGGCCTTATACATGCCGTGTGTATATCTAAAACTCTGAGACAAATGAAAATCTAAGAAAGCCAACCCAGGCAGAGACTAATTTTACTAAGAACCAGAATCTCCTGAAGACTTAGACACTTACTTTAACAGAAAATAATTCAAGGAAAACTTCATAGAACAAACCAATCTAAGGTGAAACCTAAGCTATAGACTGCAAACAACAAAGACTAGAAAGAGTTCAAGAAAACCCCTGAGAAGGACTAATTCTGACAGGGAAGAGGATGACTGCCTCTTTAAAAGAAATTTTCTGGAATCATACATGTTACTGACACTTCCTCAGCTAGCGTGTACACGTGGGCTGTGAGATTGAAGGGTGCGGGCACATGCATGCAGACCTTATACAGGCCGCGTGTACCTCTGTGGGTCTCGAAAAAAAAAATACAGTCAAGCAAAGAAACAAAGATAATTGGTATGGAAGACCAAAATCTCTGTTAGCTCAGACTTTTTCAGAAACTTTAAAAACATGAAATGAAACCAGTTCTTAAATATACCCAAAAAATATTCCCAGAAACCCTAGACTATCCCCAGTATGGTTTCCAATTTTGTTGTGAGTGGGAAATCCCTCTACGGACTAGCACTTAGGGTTTAATTATTCATGCATAAAATACCTAAAGATTTCTACTTTTTACCGTCATCCCAAACCTAATCCCCATTATTCTTAAGCAAATACATAGTTAAGAAGATCAAGTGAGCATACCTTATTTCAGGCATTTGATATTGATCCTTCCTCATGCTTGATCACTCTTTGACTGCAACTCTCCTCCCAAGGCTGACCTGCATTCACACAAGACAAATAACAAACTTCACATGCATTTGATATATAGATTAATGGGTTAGAGATTCAATTAACAAATATGAAATAAACCATGAAAACCTCATATGGTGGGACGAGAAAAGTACTTCTTTATTATTAACTTCAACAAATCAACTTATAATGATGAAGCCGACCACTGCTCCACAAACCTGATCCTGGGCTCCTCTTCAATTGTCCTCCAACTTCTTTGCTCTATGTTTCTCTTTGCACAAGGATGGATAAAGGGTTGGGACAAAGGGAATGTGCAATTGGGTGTAGTTTCTTTACTATGATTCTCCTCCTCCAAATGGGACCCCTAACACTTCTTTTATAGGCTAGAAGAAGCTAGGTATTTGGTTGAACCCTCGACCATGCATGGCCGAAAGGTTTAGTTAACTCACCCAAAGTTGTGTGTTCCATCAGCAACTTTCCTTTTTTCTTGCTTTTGTAGGTGCACACGGGCTATTTTGGGTCATCTAACATGTACACGTGTGCAGTAGTGGAGAAGGGCGCGTGGGCCTTTATAAAAGAGGTTTTTAAGAAGAGTTGTTCAGCAGTGCTTTGGAAAAGAAGGAATCTGAGATGGCTTGATGCCAGGTAAGAATGTCTAGTAAAAATTAGGGTTATAAAACATACTACAGACTATACCCTAACCAACACATTTGGTCTCACTGAATTTGGATCTGTTATGAAGAAGTTACGATGTTTTTACTCGAAACACCTTTTTTTGACTAGTTTCAGGACTAGCCACAAACCCTATTTTCCACGGGGTGTAAATCCAAAAATACAACGACCCACAAGCTAAATTTTTCACCACAGATACTGGGATATGTTTTCTCAATTGCATGGCAATTTGAAGGTCTGAATCATTATATAAAAAAAGTTATAGTGAAAATGGTGAGATGACCTATTAATAACATACCTTAGAAATAACCATCAAAATAATTTATCCTTCCTTGCATTTCGGCCTTCTTTTCTTCACCTTCACTCAGAATTATGGTTTAGATATCCTTGGTTGCCTCAAACACCTATATATATTCAATATTCTCAAGTGTGTGTTAAATGAGAGAGCTTTTCCTCTTATTTATACTCTCCAAGTAGCTTCCTTAAAAACATCTTCTAGGTCACTTGGCCGACTTTCCTTATTTTAGGGTTAAGCCACTTCTAATTTCTCCATTAAAATTATTATTGAAATAATTTATTTTGTATTCAATTTGAATTATAATACACTCATCACTTCACTTTATTATTTATCCTTTAAAAATCTCTGAAACACTTTGACAACTTTGACCTTTTGGGGCTTCTAGATGACATATGAGGGTCCTCCAACTTCGTAAGGCCATAACTCTCAAACCGTGAGGAGTTATGTGACATTCCACATACCACAAGAAATAGAATGACATGTACTATCCATATAGAATAGTATTATCTAAAAATATATCATAACTCATACCGTTACCCATCAAACAAACTTGGGTCCATTGCCCAAACATGGGGTCTCCAACTTCTCATGGCCATAACTCTCTAACCGTGAGGATTTATGTTACATTTCACATACCACCAGAAATGGCATGACAAGCACTATCCATCTAGGATAGTTTCCCTGACAAATTCACTATCCTTCATTTCATTATTCCACAATTAAGCATGGGTTCTCTTACTCCGCAAAGCGTCTTCCCATGAGGGCTTTCACCATAAGGGGACCACTTTGGATTTCATCCATATTTACTTCTTATTAACCATGAAAAAACAATAATGAGTCATATTTTCATCAAACAATATTGATTCCATTACCCAAACCTTTGTGCTACAGGGATTTCTTCAAGAGTTGACATCAATGACAACCAACCTTAATCAACAGTTATAGTGAGCAACATCCATGATGCTTGTTGTATATGAAGCCATGTGCTTCACATTTTTTACATTTTGGTCTTCGGACAAAAACACTTATTTGTAAACTTTTATCGTTATATATATAAGGCTTCTACTGGCTTACTTGTTTTATGTACAAAGTGTGATTGGATTTTATAAGTGTCTCAAATGTCTGTCCAACACACAATTAACTAATGCATCTGTTAATGTATTTAGACATCTAGGAATGTGTTGATATTCAATGTAATCAAAATGACGCTCCAAGAGGAAAATTCATAAATATACCCTTAACAAAGTAGGACTTTGGATATAATAAACATTACTCAACTATAGTACTACTAATTGTGAATCGAGTCGTACAATAAGTTGACAGATTCCAAGTGAAAAAAAGTCAGTTAACAACTTGATAAATGCACTGTATTCCACGATATTGTTAGTTGCACGACCAAGGAAAACACCATGTAGACTAGTTAACTCATCTGTAGGTGCATAGATTGCCCAAGCAACAGATTCTAAGTTTTGATTACTATGAATAACGCCATCAATGAAGCCAATGTAGGGTAGTGAAGACACTGACATTTGGAAACCAAACATAATGCAAGGTAAGCTTCCGAAAGGTGGAAACCAAAAATGAAAAAGCACACAAGAGTATAATACATAAAAATACATAGCACTCATGCAAAAATGACTTAAGCATAGTACTTCTTCAAGTAAATCCCATTTCTAGGTTCACTCAAAGGAATTCCATCATAATCCACTAGTTGATAAGCCCCTTTCTCCAACACTTGTTTCACAATATAAGGACCCCACCACATAGGCTCGAATTTATTGGCCCGTACCAAATCACGATCTTGCTCATAAAGAATAACTAGATCACCCTAAAAAAAACACGTGGTTTGACATTCTTGTCATATTGAGATTTGACGCACTTTTTTGAGTTTCAATAACTAAGGCCGCATCACGACAGGCTTCTTCTAATTGCATCAAATATAAAAGACTTTCCTCTTTAGCCAAGGTGTTAGGGAGAAGTTCGACGGCTAGCTTCAATGATGGGATCTCACATTCAATCAGAAAAATTGCTTCGATACCGTATACTAACTGGAAAGGTGTGAACCCCGTGGCAGACTTAACAGATGTACGATATGCCCACAATGTTGAAAACAACATCGTGTGTCAATTTGACTTATGAATTCCTACCATCCGTTGAAGCATAGTAGTGAGAACTTTGTTGATTTATTCGACCTAACCATTGGCCTGCGGATAATAGGGGGTTGAGTTTTCATGGAGAAGACCCAACTTCTCAGTAAGTTCAGACATCATGAAATTCCGAAAATGACTACCGTGATCAGTAACGATATATTGAGGGACAAAAAAATAAGTAATGATATGATTGAATATGAATAATGTTGCATTTTTCTCAGTGTTATCAAATGTAGGCATCGCCTCGGCCCATTTAGTGAAATAATCCACAGGTACAATAATGTATCCATGCCCCCCAGCCGAGTGAGGGTTACATGTCATGAAGTCAATGCCCCATTTGGTGAATGGACCAATAGAAACTACAAGATGAAGAGGACCAGGGTGAGATTGAATCTTGTTGTTGTAGGTTTGATAAGCGTGGAATTTCTGGACAACAATAATGCAATCCTTAAACAATGAAGGCCATAAATAACCAGCTTGTAAGATCTTTTGGGTAGTGGTATACACAGGAATATGATTGCTACATGCTCCAGAGTGACAGTAATTCAAATCTTTCTCAACTTCATCATAAGTGAGACATCGTCAAAATATGGAATCAACACTAGGGAGGTAAAGGGTATCCCCAAGGATAATGTATGGACGGGCTTGATACCGGATACGATGATGATATGTGCTAGAAAGATCATGACGAAAAGTTTCAGTCTGGAGATAAATGATGATATGTCCGTACCATACGTCATCAGAATTGATCATAAAGAGTGATTAGTTATGTAAGGAATCCTCTGCCAAAGTTTCTGTGTCAATAGAGGGAAGGTCACAAATCAAATCAACAAAAAACAAGGATTTCTTTGACTTGGCACGCTCAAATTCCAAGTCAAACTCCTAGAGAATAACTATCCATTTAGAGTATTTCACCCCTAGCAAATTTCGTGTAAGGATGTGCTGCATGGGGTTGCAATCGGAAATAATAGTGGTTTTGTGTAATAATATGTAGTGATGAAAACATTGGATAGCTTTCACAACCACCAAGGCCAGTTTATCCACATGTAGATATTTGGTTTTGGTGGTCGTGAGACTCCAACTCAAATAGTATACAACATGTTCATCTTGTGAATCATCCTCTTGGACTAAAACCATAGTAATGGTAGATTCCAAAGTAGCTAAGTACATGAAATAGTCTTGACTATAATCCGAAGGAAACAACAAGGGTGTACGGGTTAAGATGAGTTTCAAAGCTTCAAAATCTTTATTTGTAGTTTCATCCCACACAAAATCATAACCTTTCTTCAGCAGACAAGTAAATCCTTTCGTCAATTCAATGTAATTTGGAATGAATCGACGTAAAAAGATTTCCTTCCCTTGCAAACTTTGGAGTTTGCGCAGTGTGGAAGGAGGACATAGATTAAGAATGGCCTCAACCTTCAAGGGGTCTACCCTAATCCCATGTATCGATACGATAAAACCAAGAAGTTTTCTAGATTCCACACAAAAACACATTTGTGAGGATTCAAAAGTATGCGATAATAACAACATCGTAGGAAAATGGCCCATAGATGTGTCGGGTGATATTGGCGATGCATAGAATGCATCGATAGATCGTCTAAATAGAGTTGTACAATGTGCTTAATATCATGAAAAGCATAAGACATAGTGCACTGAAAAGTCACTCCAACATTTTTTACACCAAAGGGTAGTTTCCGATAGGCAAAGGTTCCCCAAGGGAAAATAAAAGTGGTCTTGTGTTGATCCACGGGTGAAATTTTGATTTGATTATTGTTAAGGTCCTAACCCGCACATAGGTAGATCAATGTATTCGGATGTAATAAAGGTCAATATTAATAATACCTTTCAATAAAATAGAATAAGGCGGATGTAAGAAGACCTAATAGAAGCTTTCGCTTCTAGAAGGATCTTCCTCTAGATGCTTCTTTTTAGTATAAATAGGAGTC
>JASDQU011505187.1:7749-23098 GCA_032191745.1 Picea mariana | reverse complement strand
AGGGATTTCATTCATGCTATTCAATACAACTTACTTAACAAATGACAAGAAATAATGGAAAAAACACATTCAATCAGACACATAATTGACACATCATAGGTTTAGAATCACTGCATATTTATTATCATCCTCATTCAATCATTTACAGACATACATTAAGTAATTCATTCATTGACAGTAACCGAGCCTTGTTCTCTTATCCACTTGCCCAATATTACATTATATAGCGCCATGTGCTTCCTTTGGACTCAAAAATTGGAATAGACTTAGAATTACAATCAAATACATTAAAAAGCATAAGCTCAGAGTGATCTCAATAGCATCAATACTACTATAACAACAACAATTCACAGGTTCACAATCTAACTAGATAACTCTCTTTCTATTGTAATTTCTCCCTTTTGTCTACTTCTCAGCTCTGACGCTCTATATCTTTTAGTTCTTCCCCACTCATTCCTCTAGCTTCCAATATCGCATGCTTTTATCACTTTCCCGCATTCCAATTATCCTGTCTTGAATCAGGGAAATCTTAACTACCTTGCCACCTCATCTTCTTTTTGCTCCATGTTCCCTCGTGCTGTTGGCAATAATCATTCAGGGAGATTTCCCAAAGATTATTTTTCTTGATTATGTCATGCACGTAGTGTCTTCTTTATTTCCGGTGCACATCACAAAAATCAAACCAATGTGAAATGAAAAAACTTGATCTGACGAGTGCATCACATTTTACTCTTTCACGCAACTGCTTGAGTGTGTGCAAAACTGGAATAGGCGTGCACAACTGTGTTTATGTGCACACGCAATATTAACCCAAAATTTTGGATTCCAACATGCCCCCACCATTATTACTTGGATTTTCCTTGATCCAACTTCCTCAGGGAATCATTGTTGTGACAAACGAAACCGTGTTCCTAAGTTCCTACATGAACTCGTTGAACTGGCAATCAGTTTCATTGAGGGTTCCTTGGAGTTCCTAGTTGAGATAAATAAACACATCGAAAACAGTTGTTGTGACCTGATGAGTTGCCAGGTCCATTGCATTCATTTTCTCAATCAAGGGGTCGACAACAACCTGCACGTCTGTCATCTAAGTGTAAAATATTAAGGCATTATTGACCGCAAAGGTGATGAGCTTTGATATTTTTTTTTGCTAAGCTTGGGATGGAGTGATGCCTTTTGTCTTTGATGCAATAGTTGAGATCCCAGCTGTGTGCTTGTCGGGAGGTAGTGAGGCTAAGTTACTCTTGTGTTGTGTAACCTAAATCTCGGCTACACAGACTCTATCATGGAGAGATGTTGATTCTAGGGGGGTCTATAGATGAGTAAAAAAGGAAAAGCTATGATCCACCACCCCTAAAAAATCCTTGACCCTCTACAAGCTATCTTGGAAGGAAGCTTATGTTGTTGCAACCATTTTCTGAATTTTTGTCTCCTTCAGAATTAAATCTTGAATCTATGAGCGAATTTCGGTATTCTGAGATTCCAAGAGATACATCTACTCGGTAAGAATTTGAATTTTTTGAGGTGCTGGAATATGAGGTTGGACCTATGTGGGATGACAAACTTTGACATATGCTTCATCCAAGGAAGTACAAACTTCGGTGTGGATGGCTAGAGTGGCCTCATACTTTCCCTTGGTATTTGTATGTGTAACAACCTCAACAATATGCAAGTCATGGAGGTCTTTTTGAGCAGCCTCAACTTATTAGTGCACACTGGATTCTTGGTGCAATTGGGATTTGGTTTCGACATGGCTAGATATGTCCCGGTCAAGATGGATGCATAGTTAGGTATGCTCTTAGGTGATATGTTGATTCCTCTCTCCGGGTTTGTGAATCATAGTAGTGTTGAAACCCTGTATCTCGGTAGTAGGGACCTAGGAAAGGTTGAGTTCTATCCTTTCTGACTCAGAGAGTATCATGGCGAGTGGGATGAAACTCAACACTCTTTGGTGGCTCGATATTGGGGTGTATTTGGATTGGGGCTTTGGGGGAAATGATTCTACAGGTGAGGGTAAATAAAGTTGTTGACCCAGCATGTCCACCTTCCTCACCATATCATTTTGGATCTCTTATTGCTTGGCCAATTGCACATAAAGCTCTTTCATCAGCTTGGCTATTTGTCGGCTCTATTTTTGGGAGCCGATATCAGTTTTCTTCAGGGTGGTTATATGTCATAATTTTCCATAACCATGCCAGAACTTTGATTGAGATGAAGGCGGTGGAACCTTTTCATCGATAGGAGTCATGTGGGGTGAGGGTAGTCAATCCCCCTTTGGGATAGAGTCAATATAGATAAGGGATGGAATCTGATTTTTGGACAACCACTTCCACTTTCAGATAGTTTCATATTTTGTGTCCGACCCACCAACGCTCTACATGTGTTCATATGAAAGGGGAGACTTACATTCCTTACACGCGATAGGCTGGTCTTGGTTCCAGGAAACAACCATAACTCACTTATGTTCCTAGGATTTCTTATTTTTGACTTCAAATTCGTATTAAACCTCCAAAAAGGGAGTTTGGTAGTCAGTTATCCACTCTGCAAATCTCACCATGATGTCCCTTTCTGTAATGAAAAAGGGGAGCTCATCTTTCGTCTTGTGTGTGGCTGTGCAGGGAGATATGAAAACGTTATGGAAATCACATTTAAATTCAATAATATCAACATACATGTCGAAGAGGTGGGTCAGGATGTGGACCAACTCATGAAAATCCACAATTAATAGTGTGAACCATTGACAAAAGTCTTTGGTATTGATTTCCTAGACCTCAAGATTCTTTGAATGCTTGAGACTCAGGAACCGAGGGGAAAAGAATGAGGGGGATCCCTCTGCACCTATTGTAAATCTTGGTGGTGGTTTCCATAGCACCACGCCCAACAAAAGAATGACCCAAATGTAGTGAAATTACTTACCCTGATTTTGAACATCAACGTAGTCGACAATGAAATCATTTAGCAAGTATGGGGCCCTTGGACCCCTGGATGCAAAGAAAACAACAAGTGGGAGAATGTTGGGTATGTGTTGTATTCTTTGCATGTGTGTGTGTAAGTGAGTCAGATATGAAAACTGTGTTTGAAAATCCCTCTAGTAGTGCTATCTATGTCATGTGCACCGGGCGCTTTCCTAGGGGGGTCCCAGAGGGGGGCAGGTATGCCCCACACTGGTTACGCGCAGCGCCCCAAATTTTATTTTTGGGCGGTTTTTGCTATTTTTAGCAGTTTTGTAAATTAATCCTAGATTAAGGGATTAGGGTTTTGGTATCTACAGAATACCTAAAAACATTGTATATATATTGTATGGTGAATGATGAAATTCGAGATAATGAATATAAGAAAGGTTTTCCTGGTTGAGGGTTTCTGGTATAAAATCTCTGTGTACTTTGTGTATGAGCCATTGATTAAATTCTATTTTTCTTAAGAATCTATATGCATTTCTTTAATTCACAGGTTTAAAACGTACAGGGTACTGACTTTCAAATGAAAATGTAGTTACAATGTTCTGAGTCATACCGTACCAATATGAAGTGGTGAGGCACAATTCTGCTTGAAGATACCAATTAATAGGCGTTGTGTCCAAAGTGTTGATGAATTTATGCACCCACTGCTCTTGAGGGATGTTTCTCCAAGCCTTGAGACAACTCTCACCCATGTATCGAGCTTTTCGCCCTTTGGCTTGTTCTGAAAAGTGCATTGTCATCAAAGTGTGACATTGCACCCAGTCCCCAATGTTCTTCTTATGTGTTCCCCACCATATTGCTAGCGTTTCTTTTAAAGCTTCATCCAATGCCAACAGTTGTTGTTGTACTGGTAAAATTTCTTCAAATTCTGATAGGAATGTTTCTAAATGATTTAAACCATCAGATGTGGGAAGATTTCTTACTTTTGTGCTAATCCAGCGAACTTCCCTGGTCAATCTAGCACACCTTCTCACTGAAACTTCATACATTTTGTTCTACCAGTTCTCTAGTGCTTCTTCTAAATCTGATGAGCGTGCGCTATCACTTCGCCAGCTTAAGTTCCCATCTTCTATAGGATTAATGTAATCTTGTTGTCTTGCTTTTAATTTATATATGTTCTCTAGTTCATAAGCACAGTCTTCTTCTCTGATGGGTTCTGTGTATCTACGACCTTCATCAGTATCCAGAGGTGTAATGACCCTAAGGCCATCACCTTCAAATGTCATTCTTATTTTCTTTAATTCAACAACAGAGGAATTTTTGAAAGCCCAGTCAATTCCTAACAGTGTTGGATAAGGACAACTATCATTAACTATATCAATCACCTCAAAGTCCGTAAATGTCCTTACCCCGTCGATGTCCACAGGGACATGCTCCAGTCTTCCAAAGGGGCTTACTACCTACTGATTAGCCATCCTAATCCTGATAGGGGAATAAATTAACTTAGGTTTTCCCATCAGTGCCCAGATCTTCTTTGTAATAACATTGACTTCTGACCCTAAGTCGAGGACCACATAATCTATGTCATAATGTCGAATCTGAGAATTAAGGTGTACTTCCTTATTTGTCCTTATCTTTCTGGATACTTGATGTACTTCTTTATTTAGAAGAGGATCTATCCTACCTATCTCATATTGTATGATCAAATTTTGTAGTTCTTGTACAACTCTTTCAGCCTTAATCAGATTAGTGCAAGTACATAAGAATTCCATAAGCTTGCTTACCTCTTTTCCTTCTTTAGATGATGCAGACTGATCAAAAGCCAAAGGAATTCCACATTCTCTCACTTTTGGTTGTGTCTTTGATGAAGAAGCCTGATCTCTTCCAAATTATTTTCTTGCCTCTTCAAATGTTTGTTTTTCTTCCCTCAGATCAAACACTTATGTCTTCTCTGTAGCTCTTCTGACCCTTGATTATTCTGTAGTCTTTTCTGGGGTCACTCTGTCTTCTCCTGTAACAACACCTCCTCTAGTGATACCAACGACTCTGGGATCCTCTCCATGAGGTTCTGCTAATATTAACTGTACTTATTGGTTTTCTCCTCGTCTCTCTTAGAGCTTTGCTAACAATGCTAGACAATCTTCAATAACATGTTCAAATGAGTTTTAGTAGCTACAAGTGGTACAAGGGTTATGAAAATCTCTTGCCAAATTTCCTGGCTATGCACAATTATAAAAGATGATCTAACCTCGACCTCGACCCACACCTCCACCTCATCCTCTTCCTCTGAATCCACCATGAAGGTTGAATTTTCCTCTTCCTAGAGAGTTAAACTGCGTAGCATTTCCTTCTTGTTGTACTTCTCCTTGAATCCTATATGTATCTCTTGATATTTCGTGCAAGAGGTCATAAGACCTACAGTCTTTCTCATCGTGCCCCATAGATTCACAAAATGTGCAGTAAAGGTTTGTAGGTGTCTGGACACATTTTTTCATGTAATAGAATTCACCAAGGTGATGTCTATTTCTACATACCTCGCACCAAGGTAGAGTAACCTGCTTCAAATGTATTGGAGCCCCAGAGGCCAAGCACTCATGAAATAGGGGATAGTACTCCTTATCGTGGCCTTTTGATTTGCATCTGATACACCATATCTCGTCTCTTTTATCTTTTCCCTTGTCTTTCTTCATATCTTCGACCTACAGAGATAATCTAGTTAGTTGACTAATACCTGAGCTAGATTCTCCCATAGGGTATGATTCTAGTGGCATGGAAATCTCCAATGCCTCATCCTACGAAGCAACCTTCTGTTGCATCAGAGGAACTCTGACGTGTGGTAAGAGGGCAGCAATGAACCATTCCTTCTTTTGCTCATCTAGAATTTGAAAACTCAACCGGCCTGTCAAGGTCTTAAACCTCTAATCAAACTCCCAAACAGGTTCAACTACTCTTTTCTTGATTCATTTTAGTTCAGTAATGCATCGCGACTCCGACTTAGGTTTCTTGAATTATGTGCTCAAGGCAGTTTTGATGGTATTTAGCGATTTAGGCTGTGCAGTCGCTGTAGAAAATTTCATATACCAACTCAATGCATGGTCTCTCAAGGTAGTACTAAATTGAGATCTCTTAATTGCTTCGTCATTGACTTGCTTAATACTCCATACAGCCTCACATAAGAACTAGTGTTGATCAAGATCTTTAGATCCATCTCCTCTAAAGATAGGTAGCCTCATTTCATATGCCATAGATCTCCCTAGGTTTCTTGATTGAGTATGTACTGAAATGCTAGTAATAGTGCTCTGAGTGCTCTAGTAACTCTGACTACTCTAGTTACTTAACACTTCTAAAACAAAAGAAGGAGTAATAATACTTAATTCGATAGTCAACGTAGTTCTTGAAGTCTCTGACTCTTCTCGGCAAGGTTCTTCAGTCTTCTCTTCCTCTGCTCCTGTGAATCCTAACTGTTCCTCGTTCAATAGCTCTTCTTCTTCTCCACTGTAGAACCCTTCATCCTATGATAGGGGTTCATGGCTCTGCTCAATCAGGTTTACTAGAGGAACCTCTCTGAAGATTCTCCCACTACACATATGTCCCACCTCTGTGTCATTGTCGCTCTCTAAGTTTTTGAACATTATCTCTTCAATCCGACCAATTAATGTATCTTCAATATGTTTTTATAACCCTAAATTACACAAAACATGCATACCTGACATCAGGCCATCTTACTTGCTATCTTTTCCAAGCCATCACTGAACATCTCTTCTAAAAACCATTTTTTTGAAGGTGTATGCGCCCTACACCACTATTGCCCGTGTACACACGCTTGCTGCACCACTACAACCCGTGTACACTCACAAAAAATCGCGAAAAAAAGAAAATTGAAAAGGGATACAGGTTTCCAGGCCGTTATTTAATCAGTTAACTGCCCATACCCAATCACCCCAACCATTACTATCTCTTTTGGACTATAAAATAAGGTGTTGGGGCCCCATTCCAAAGAGAAGAACAAGAGTATAGAAACTCTGCCCAATTCAGTATTCCCCCTTTGCCCCAATATTTTGAAACCACTTTGTGAGTTTGAGTCGGAATGCCTTCTTCCTCCTTTGCAAATCCTTGTCATTCCCCTAAAGAGAACTGAAGAGAAGAATAAAATGTGGAAGCAGTTGGTGCATGGTGAAGAGGATCCCAGGACAAAGTTTGAGGAGCAATGCCAGTCTCATGTTGTAAATGACTTTTGTGAGATTAATATAAATAAGTACTTTTTCCGTCCCACCAAATGACGTCTTAAATCTTTATGATTTGTTTACATTTATTGGTTATGATGTCTAACCCACTAATCCATATACAGAATGCATTATTGTAGTTTTTTGTTTTTCTTTTGGTGAATGTAGGTCAGCCTTGGGAGGAGACGTGTAGTCAAGAAGCAACCAAGTGCAAAGGGATCGACACCGGATGCAGGATTTAAGGTATTCCTACCGGATCTCTATACTTTTTATTTTATGTATGATTGTGAGGTAATGTTGGGACAGTTGATAAAAAGTAGGAGACTTTAGACGGTTAGCTCTTCCTACACTTTAGAACCCTGGTGTAGTTCGTAAAGGGGTTTTCCCGCTATAGCAGAATTGGCAACCATGCTGAGGAGACCTCTAGGGTTTTTTGGGGATATTCCTTTTGGGTGATTTAATTGGTTTAACTGCCTTTTTTTAGTTTCTGTAAGTTTCTAAGTTTTTGTGTCTTTAAGGGATTCTGGTCTTCAATACCAGTACTCCCTTCCTGGTTTGCTTGACTGTTTGTTTTCATTTTTTGAGAAGTTACAGAGGTGTACGTGGAATTTAGTGGGCATGTACATACATGCCATTCCTTTGGACAAACCACGTACGTATGCAGGCTGCTGAAGTGTCAGTAGTGTGCTTGTGTTGAGAAAATCTTTTTTAAAGAAGAGGCATTCATCCTCTTCCTTGTTAGAAGTCATACTACTCAGGGGTTTTCTTGATCTAGTCCTAGTCTTTGTTGTTATAGTCCTTAGCCTGGGTTTGACATCAATTTGCTTGTCTTGTTTTTTAAAAATATTTCTTGTGTTTCCTAGCTTTTAAAACTTATTTTTAGCTTGAAATTTTAATAAAAAAATTCATATATTTCTTTTAGAATCTTTTGGTATCTCTGCTTTGATTAGAAGAAAATATATTAAAAAAAAACTTATCTTGTTAGATCTCTTTCTTTCTTGGCATTTGCTTTGCATTGTTATTTGAAAAAGAAAAAGAAATTAGCATAGTGTTGTGTTTTCTTCTCATCTTAAAACCGTTTCAAAAGAAAAATAAGAAAGATAATCCTTCTTTTCTAGTGTTCTTATCATTTTCATTTTTTTGCAAGAGTCTTAACAACATTAGTTGCGCTACTGCACCCCTTTTGAGTAAATCAAGCCAGTAAAAAGAATGGTTAATCTAAAATTAACTAGATTTTTTTTGTTTGTAGGGTCAACCAACTAGTTTAGGGTTAGGGCCTTCATTTAGGATTGGAGAGGAAAATCTTCAAGGCTACAAAAACAAACATAAGAGTCTGTGCTAGGGAGTGCTTGAAAGTCCAGTAACCGTGAAAGTTATCTGGGAACCCCCTCTAACACAGGGGCTAAACATGAGGTCGCATGCGGAAAGGTAGCGGAGATAACCCCTCCAAAGTCAGACCAAGCGTAGTGGGGAACGCATATAAAGGGCTTTTCTTGGGATTCCGTTGATCGCATTTTCCATGGAGCTTCATGGGTCTCGAATCTGTTCGAGGTCCTCGATCGTATTCGGGACACTTTCTTTCGATACCCTTGATAGGTTTTGGGCTTGATTCCCTTCTCATTGTGGTCCACCCAACTGTCGACTGTACCCACCTAGTGACTGTTCACACGTTGGCAACCTAGTTTCCTTTATCTTAGTGACTTACATAGGTGACTACTGGGGTATACCACGGTACCTAGGGAAGACATCGGGCCACAGTTTGCAAAGTATACTCGGAGGGTGATTCCAGATTCAAGTTTCAGTTGCACCGATAATTTTTTCTAGTGTTGGTTGGTGTAGCTGTTCTTCCAACTAGTTAGTCATTTTCTTGATTTTCCTTTAGGAATTTTTAGCGTGTGCTCCCTAGTTTTCCATAGTGAGTTAGTCAGTCATGGTTGTGGGTCTGTGAMCTAGGGTGGTAGACCTTTCACTCTKTCGGTTGTGAGGACTTTTCTGTCTTCTKCTTAGAAACGTAGAGCCATCTCTTTATAGGTGTTGTTTTGATAACAGTGGTTCACTAGAGTTATTGTGTGATACTTTTATGAACTTGAATGATACCGCAAGGGGAGAACCTATGCACAATATCTTCATGGATAAAGTTCTGGATGATACCAACCAAGGAACCCCTTTGCAAAGGGATTATTGTGCTTTTCCTTTCTTTGGAAACATTGGTGTCCCTTTGATGACCACTTTGTACATTCCTAGGTTGAATGTGGGACTACCAGTCTAGTTGGGTACCATTCCAAATGTCTCGAATACTCTTGACTCTTCTCAGTTAAAAAATTTATGTCATGGGAACCATGTTGATGTTCCTTCATCAATAAAGTCTTCTCCTCCTCCTTCTCCTGCCTATGGTGAAAGTACATTTACTAGTAACTAGAAGTCTAAATGAAGTAGAAAGAGGAAGAATAGGAAGAAGAAATCACCAACCTCTGCGAGTCATGTTGGAGATAGGTCGACAACCTCTACAAGTCATGTTGAAGACCAGCAACCAACCACTACTATTCATGCTGGGGGAATTGATTCTGTTGAGAAACCCAGACGGATACAATGTAAGACAAAGTTCCCTTGTAAGCTTTGCAAGGGAGATCACCTTACTCATTTGTGCCCTAGCATTCGAGAGGTACAAATATTTTGGTCCCTATCTACAAGATCTTCTTATTCTGAATCTTCTAAGGTTTCCTCACAGTCTATTCATCCATTGGTTGAGAAAGTGGTCATGTCGATGCATTCATCGGCTGATCCCACTCCTCTTTTGGGGGGTGAGGTGCCTTTAGACCATGTAGTCTCGCAGCCTATTCAACCATTGGTTGAGAAAGTGGTCACGCCGACGCAGTCTTCGGCTGATCCCACTCTTCTCTTGGGGAGTGATGTGTCTATCAACTATGTTTTTAGCATTTCCAGTTCAATAATTTCAGAGCAAGGGGGGCATTCCGCTCGTTCCGATCACACCCCCTCCAAACCCTAGGATGGTTTCCTTTGATTGGATTGATCTTGTTGAGCCTCATCTTCCTTCTTCTACACCTTTTCAAATAAGGGTTGAAATTAATTCAACAAACATTTATCGATGTATTGTGGATGAACGAGCCTTTGCAAGTATTTTATCCTCCTCGGTTTGGAAAGTCTTGGGATCTCCTGAGATTGTGTCTGCTTCGCATGAGCTGTTGGATTTTGACATACGTCCTAGTGAATATTTGGGGATTCTTCCTCAGTTGCCTATCTCGTTAGGTGGGAAGACAGTCCTTGTTGATGTTATAGTGGTGCAAGGCCCATTATATTTTAATATGCTTCTCCGGCGTGATTGTGTATATGCTATGAATGCTGTGGTGTCTACACTTTTTCGAGTGATGCATTTCCCTCATAATGGAAGCATTGTCACTATTCACCAGCTGGCATCTGATAATCACCATCCTAATTCCACGTTATTTCAGACTACCCCTTTACATGTTTCTAGTGTTCATGTAGACTCTACCCCACCACAGGTTAATTATGTGGCGTATTATCCTCGGTGTTCAATTTCTTATGAGCAGGAACCTGTACAATCATGTTTACCTTCTCGAGACTTCGTCTCAACAATTGATCCTTTGGTTTATCCAATGGGGGCATGGGATCCCTTGCTTCCCCCTCTTGGTCCAAGTGATCTTGAGTCTCCTTCTGAGTATGATCTCGTTGTTTGTATATCCTCAAACCCTCATGCTTGTGATTCTTCGTTGATAGACTCTGCCAGTCCTAGCTAGAGCCTCCATCATCATATGGAGTATGGTCAGTTTACTTCACCCTTTGAGACTGTCGACCCTCGTTTGTGTGATTTCATAGATTTTGAATTTCTTTCAGATGAGGCTATCCTTGAAGCCATGACTATGGTTTCTATACCATGTGAGGACTTACACCGTGGTTTGTGTTTTCTTCCCTATTGGGAGACTTTCCAAGTTGACTATCGAAGAGACTCTTGGTCTAAGCCTAGAAGTGGGCTCTACCTAAACTAGTTTCATACGTGATTCGTATCCCCCTAGAGTCTTCTTTAAGCTCTTTTCAGACTCTATAAAAATGAAAATATTTTTGAGAGATATTGTTGTCCTTCATGCTCGCGAAACTAAAATTTGAAGGCACGTCTATCCTGCGGTAGTTTACCCCTTTTTCGGAATGGATGGTCAATTGTACGAACAAAGGTATACTCTCGGAACTTTGGTTTGCTAGAAGAGTATTCTTAGGTATAAGTTTAACCCTTTTTTAGGCCTGAGAGACTAAATTTACGAAAAAAGAACCCCTACGGAATCCATACTTAAGCTCTTTTCAGACTCCCTAAAATTGAAAATATGGTCGAGTGATCTTGTTTCTTCACACTCATTAAATTGGTCAAAAAGAACATCCCTTACGGATTCCATAGTTAAGCTCTTTTCAAACTCCTTAAATATGAAAATATTGNGTATGATCTCGTTGTTTGTATATCCTCAAACCCTCATGCTTGTGATTCTTCGTTGATAGACTCTGCCAGTCCTGGTTAGCCTCCATCATCATATGGAGTATGGTTAGTTTACTTCACCCTTTGAGACTGTTGACCCTTGTTTGTGTGATTTCATAGATTTTGAATTTCTTTCAGATGAGGCTATCCTTGAAGCCATGACTATGGTTTCTATACCGTGTGAGGACTTACACCGTGGTTTGTGGTTTCTTCCCTATTGGGAGACTTTCCAAGTTGACTATCGAAGAGACTCTTGGTCTAAGCCTAGAAGTGGGCTCTACCTAAACTAGTTTCATACGTGAGTCGTATCCCCCTAGAGTCTTCTTTAAGCTCTTTTCAGACTCTATAAAAATGAAAATATTTTTGAGAGATCTTGTTGTCCTTCATGCTCGCCAAACTAAAATTTGAAGGCACGTCTATCCCGCGGTAGTTTACCCCTTTTTCGGTCTGGATGGTCAATTGTACGAACAAAGGTATACTCTCGGAACTTTGGTTTGCTAGAAGAGTATTCTAAGGTATAAGTTTAACCCTTTTTTGGGCATGAGAGACTAAATTTACGAAAAAATAACCCCTACGGAATCCATACTTAAGCTCTTTTTAGACTCCCTAAAATTGAAAATATGGTCGAGTGATCTTGTTTCTTCACACTCGTTAAATTGGTCAAAAAGAACATCCCTTACGGATTCCATAGTTAAGCTCTTTTCAAACTCTTTAAATATGAAAATATTGTCACGAGAAATTTTCTTTGTCACACTCATTAAAATGGTTTTTAATAGATGTCTTTTCGGTGCTAGTTTACCCCTTTTTCGGACTGACTAGACTACCTTCAAAAAAAGGTACCCCAGTAGAGTCTTCTTTTACGCTTTTTTCAGAGTCTCTAAAAATGAAAAACCGTCGAGCTTACCTTCTCTAGGCTCGTTAAAATTACATCGAAGGACATTATCATTGTGTCTAATTAATCGCATTTGCATTCCTACATGTTTGGCCTAATGTCGACTCCATGTTGCTCTCAACTGAACCATCTGAAGCATGCCTTATACTCAAGCCTTGTATCACTTTGCCTCTGCATCATGACACCTTGACCCATGGAGGATTTTTCCTGAGTGTCCTTTTCCTTCATATGTCTCCTTGCTCTGAGCATAAGTGTGTTTCTTGCGCTTGGAACTAGTATGTCTGTGACACTCGTTTCCTCCTTTATAACATAGCATTATTTTATTCTTTTTCAAGCTTTCCAAAATTATTCAAAAAGACAAAAAAATCAAATATACCCCAAATAGAGGAAGAGAAAAGTATTTTCTTTTGTTAACAGCACGATGAGTCGCCCTTGGACAAAGCACATCCTTTTGTTTGTTTGTCAAGCTCTAGGATTCAATATGACCTTAGGAAGTTGTCCTCGCTACATAGAGTTGTGTCCTCCTCCGTTTGGTTATCCTTCCAAACATATGGAGAGTTTGTGTTGCCTCCTGCATCGTGAACTTATGTCAATGCCATGCTTCCCGAGTCTCATCTTTTGTCATGTTTTTGTTCAAGGGAAGTTTTACTAAACTTGAGTTGACCCTTTTGCAGTTTGTCTCTTTTCCTCATGCCCAACCACCCCGAAAAAACAATCAAGTCCTTCCTCAAAATCAATGAAGTTTTCTACCTGATCATCAAGATCCTCTTGTCTATTCTCGATGAGCCGTCAAAGACCTCTGGGTAGTGAATTCGTACACTAATATTACACTCCTACCCGATTTTTGAATATTTTGAATTTGTTGCTCGAGATTCGAAGACCTCATCTCCAACCATCAAGCATCATTGGATTCTTTAAGATGGATACTATACATGTATATCTTTTGATTTCGAGATGTAGATCCGTTGTGTACTGCTTGCGACTACACTTTATATAGTTATATGGCATGGATCTGTAGTGTATTTGGTTGGCAACCATGATTTTATTTCATCCCAAGCATGGGTATGCCCACCTCAGTGAGACAAATTTTTATTTTGCAGATGGCACCTCTTGAACTCTGGTCCCTGGGCTTACTTGCTTCGTACATTGGTGAATATTTGTAATGTATTTTGGTCATCAGATGCTCTTCTGACCTCACACATTAGGGGGCATCTTTTATAACCCTAAATTACACCAGACATGCATACCTAGCATCAAGCCATCTTACTTGCTATCTTTGCCAAGACATCACTGAAAAACTCTTCTAAAAACCATTGTTTTGAAGGTGTACGCGCCCTACACCACTGCTTCCAATGTACACACGCTTGTTGCACCACTACAGCCCACGTACACTCACAAAAAATCGCAAAAAAAGAAAATTGAAAATGGATACGAGTTTCCAGGCCGTTACTTAATCAGTTGACCACCCATAGCCAGTCACCCCAACTGTTACTATCTCTTTTGGCCTATAAAAGAAGGTGTTGGGGCCCCATTCCAAGGAGAAGCATGAGAGTATAGAAACTCTGCCCAATTCAGTATTCCCCCTTTGCCCGAGTATTTTGCAACCACTTTGTGAGTTTGAGCCATAATTCCTTCTTCCTCCATTGCAGACCCTTGCCATTTCCCTAGAGAGAACTGAAGAGGATAAGAATACGTGGAAGCAGTTGGTGCATGGTAAAGAGGAGCCCAGGACCAAGTTAGAGGAGCAGTTTTTAGTCTCACATTGTAAACGACGTTTGCGAGATTAATATAAATAAATACTTTTTTTGTCCCGCCAAATGTTGTCTTAAATATTTATGATTTGTTTACATTTTTTGTTATGATGTCTAACCCACTAATCCTTATATAGAATGCATTCTTGTAGTTTCTTGTTTGTCTTTTAGTGAATGCAGGTTGGCCTTGGGAGGAGATCTGCAGTAAAGAAGCAACTAAGTGCAAAGGGATCGACACTAGACGTGGAGTTTAAGGTATGCCTATCGGATCCCTATACTTTGTCGAGAGAAACATGGATCCAACATTAGGCCAAATACACAAGAATGCAAATGTGATTAATAAGACAAAATGATATTGTCCTTCAATGTAATTTTAACGAGCCCAGATAAGGTAATCTCGGTGGTCTTTCATTTTTAGAGTCTGAAAAAAGTGTAAAAGAAGACTCTACTGGGGTACCTTTTTTCAAAGGTAGTCTAGTCAGTTCGAAAAAGGGGTAAACTAGCACCGAAAAGGCGTCTATTCAAAACCATTTTAACGATTGTGACAAAGACAATGTCACTCGGAAATGTTTTCATTTTTTAAGGATTCTGAAAATAACTTAACTATGGACTCCATAAGGGATGTTCTTATGAACCAATTTAATGAGAGCATAGAAACTCTGCCCATTTCAATAATCCTCCTTTGCCCCAATATTTTGCAACCACATTGTGAGTTTGATCCAGAATTCCTTCTTCCTCCTTTGAAAATCCTTGTCATTTCCCTAGAGATAACTGAAGAGAAGAAGAATATGTGGAATCAGTTGGTGCATGGTTAAGAGGAGCCCAGGACTGAGTTTGAGGAGTAGTGTCGGTCTCATGTTGTAAACTAATTTTGTGAGATTAATATAAAGGAGTACTTTATCCGTCTCGCCAAATGACATCTTAAATTTTTATGATTTGTTTACATTTCTTGGTTATGATGTCTAACCCACTAATCCAGATATAGAATGCATGCTTGTAGTTTCTTGTTTTTCTTTTGGTGAATTCAGGTCATCCTTGGGAGGAGACTTGCGGTCGGGAAACAACCAAGCGCAAAGGGATCG
>JASDQU011505186.1:9884-23126 GCA_032191745.1 Picea mariana | reverse complement strand
CTCATAACTCTAAAGGGTATCATCCCTTATGCTTCCTTTAAAGGACTTTCTTGGTGCCCTCTTGGAAACTCAACACTCTCCTGAGCTTTTGAACTTGAACAAGTTTTCCTCTGAACACTTCTTGTGCTTGACTGATCCTTCAGATGGATTCTTTCAACATTTTGTCTAAGTGTTGGCCTGGTGCACTCCTTTCACAGGTATTCCTCTTGACTATTCAGTAACTATGTGAATATCTTTCTCCAATACTCTTGTCCTTGAACTCGAGAGAGAGTTCTCTTTATGCACACTTGCACCTGCTTGATTCCCACCTGGAAGAGCTCTACAGATTTCTCAATGAATCTGTCTCTCTATGCTTGCTCTAAACAGTTTCTCCTCTAAGGTATTCAACAACCTAGAGGCTTCCCCTGATTTGGTGTCACTCCGGTGCGCCCTCCTAACACATTTTTTTCTAACTCCACAGAGTTTTGATACGCACTCCTTGTGTTAACTACATAACTTCCAATGTTCTATTGTGCACTCCTTGCACAGCCTAAAGAACCCAGAATGATATTTCAAACTCAACAAAAATAGAGGAATATATCTTCCTACTGCAGATGGAACCTATCATGCATCTACAACATACATAAACACAAAGATAACATTCATCATATACACATAAACACACAGAAAGTTCATATGAAGGAAAAAATTATTTCTTACTATTAAGATGAATGTATGATTACAATATGTGTAGGCTGGACTATAATAGAGTCTTAGCTCTCTCAAGCTCCCTCAAAGAACTATTCTATCTCCTATTTCCTCCTTTGAGGATTTCTAACTAACTTGTAGCTACCTCCTATTCAGTAACAATACTCCTCTAGCATCCTCATTTGGGAATACAATACCTCTACTTGTACAAGAGGGTTCCCAGGGTTCCCCCCCGACTATCTATCTTCTCGAAGAAAAAAATTATAGATAATTAAATTTTGTTAAATTAAAGTCTAGGAGTGAAACTCCCAGATCATTCACACCCAAACATTTTGATCTTCTCCAGTTTTCAATCAATAAAGAAAAAGATTTGTAGAAAAACACCAACATTTAAGATTCTAAAATGCNAGTTTTCAATCAATAAAGAAAAAGATTTGTAGAAAAACACCAACATTTAAGATTCTAAAATGATTCAAAGGTGCACTAGGGTGTTGAGTTGTCTCTCCACGTGTGCTTGTTGAGGATGCTCCTTCATCATAGTCCTCTATTGGGAAAATCATGAGCTACTGCTCATGGCTCCCTCTGCTACATTGTTGAGATCCTCCAAGTTCCCATACCTTTTCTTGGAGTTGTCCATATGCTCCTTTTTCTTGCTGCCTCTTTTTCCATGTTGCTCTCGTAGGTTTTTTTTTATGTCCCATACTTCTCCGATGATTTCTTCTTGTGATACTTCCAACATCAATCTCTATATCTCCTCTATTTATTTGTCCAGTTGGTCCACTGGATGGATTTCCTCCTACAGTATGCTTTGTTGCATCTCCATCAATTTCCAACTTAACTTGTTGGATACGATGCCTTTGCATCTTTACCCTTCTCTCCAAGGCCTCCAACTCTTCAGACATATCAACAAGATCCATGTTATTTGTTTCTTCCTCCTCTGTTGTAGGTTCACATTCTACAATTATCTCTTTCTCAACTTCCTAGCTGAAAAATTTGATCCATTCCTCTGAATTCTCTTCTCCTCCTGCTACTGTTGTAGGTTCCAATTCTTCATGTTCATCTTTTTGGATGAAATTTTTTAGCAATTCCATTGTATTCTCTTCTTTCTCCATCTCTTGGGCACATTTAAATGTGTTCTCCTTCTCCTTTTTAACAATATGATCAATCTGAACCTTCATGTTATATTCATCTCCCGTGGAACTAGTTGGCCACTCTGTTGTAGACTCCAGTTCTACAGTCTCACCACTGAGTTGCTTCTCAGCTTCCTCCTTTGACAGATTTACTTATGTCATCTCCTCCTGTGCTGGTTCAACTCCAACTTCCTCTAGATGCTCCCCAGGCTGGTATGATCCTCCACCTATTTCCAACTTGACCTATTGGATATGCCTACTCTGCATATTTACCCTTCTCTCTAGGGCCTCCAGTTCCTCATACAACTCAACAAAATCTATGTTGTCTTCCTCCTCTTCTGTTGCAGCCTCCATTGTTGCAGTCATCTCCTGTTCATCTCCCGAGCTGAAATTTTTGAGCAATTCTGTTGAATTCTCTTCTCTTGCAATTTGCATGACTATCTCCTGGAAGCCATATTCTGGTTCTGGATTTCCCAACCAATTCTCCAACATATTCATCTCTTGCTTCCATTTAGTGAGCAATTCATCTTAATTATCCTCTTTTTCTGTTGGGGAAGACATCAATGTCTACTCCTTCTCCCCCTCTTTGACAATCTCCACCGATTGTCTTTCCTCTACTACACTTGCATCACAGACACAGTTAGCTTTAAAAGCATTTGTTCCCATGGTCTCTTTCTTGGATTCTTGTTGCACCACCTCCTCATGTGCAGTACTTTTACTAGCCTCTGCTAGACTACTTGGAAGGAATATTTGAATTCCCCCATTGATCATAATGCATTTCTGATCCTCCTCCACCATCTCTCGTTGTTGATATGAACTCTCAACTGAGTTCATGAGACTTTCAGATAGTATCGTCTCTTCTCACTTTCCCATCTAGCAATATGGGATTTTTCTTCTACCCTCCTGACAGTCTATGAGATCCTCAATTGATCTCATCTCATTTCCCCCATGGAAATATGCAATTTCACTACTTCCCTCCTGACAGTCTATAATATCCTCAATTGATCTCATCTCATTGCCCACCTGGCAATTTGAAAATTCATCTCTACCCTCCTGGCACCTTATGAGACCTTTAACTGATCTCACCTCCTCCTCATCACTGAGGTTCCTCCCAATCTTTGGTTCATGGATGTGAATCACTTTCTCCTCTATGTCACTAAGGTTTTCAACTTCCCTCAACCACCTCCTCAACTCTTGTTGCTTCTTTCTGGCCAACAAATTTTGAACAGACCATTTTACCTTCCTGTTTAGAGACCATTCGTACCTCCAGTGTACCTTTGTCTCATGTTGCATCTTCAATGTCAGCTATTCCATTATTTCTCTTATCTCAATGAGATACTTGTCAATTTTTGCTTTACTTTTTTTCTTGCGGTCTTCTCCTTGACCCCACTTATGGCCTTCAGTAGCCATATTTTATGTCTTCATCCCTCTTGGATATCTACCATTTGTTGCACACCTTGCAACAATCTTTACAGAGCATCAGTACTATGTCTCTCTTCACTTGCCTTCTAAATATGAACTTCAACTTCTGATACCATTTGATGTCATCGGAGTATCTCTATTCACCTTCTCACGTTTGCCTACAATCTATAGAAAAAATTCAGCTCTTGGTACTACTTGATGTAGTCAAACTATCTCCTTCATCTCCTTTTCCTGAAATCTACAGACGAAAGAAAGCTCTGATACCACTTGATGCAGAGCCCCCTTCTCCCCTCGGGGATGCGCGACCTCCCAGTCTAGGATCGTTCAAATCAAGGAGTCATATCGACTCTTTGGGCCTTATTAGACCCCAATCAATCTACACAGGTCCCCTTTCCTTCAAACTGAAGGTTTTTCCAAACCCGTGGGCTCTTTCCTGGCCTCTTTGAAGAATTCAAATAACAGATACTAGGTCCCCTCGCTAGGTCCTTCCTTTACATATAATATCGGGTTGTGCCCTCACGTAAGCACGTGATTGTGGGGTGGCCAAGATTGGTTTGAGACCACACAACTTTTCTCCCTGCAATTCACTACTAGTTGCTACATATCCCTTTGGAAATATTGTGGTTTCGATTGTGGCCCGCTCTAGGATTTTTAAAGTCTGATCACTTTCTGTCCCCGCAATTAAGCGCGATTGTCGATCTAGTGATATCGGTCAGTGACTATTGATCAACAACTGAGATCTGTCCTCCTTCGGCCTTGGTTAACTATCAGTCAACGACCCTTCTCCTCCTTTTGTATGCAATCCCAAATCCCCATGATCTATTGATGCATGCCCTCCTTCCAAATCGATGACTATGATTGATTTCATTCTTAGGGATTTGGGATTTTCAACTCTCAAATCTTGCTTCATTTGAAATGACTATCTTCTGAAGTGGAATATCTGCTGACACCTGTCCTCAACAAATGAATGGATCAGATGAACTCTGACTCTCCGGCCTTCGGGATTTCTTGTTCAACACACTCCTTTTTCTCCCGAGGTGACTTCTCTTAAATGGAATATATCCTGCCATGCGTCCTCCTCAAATAAAAAAAATTCATCCACTTCAGTACTTTGGCCTTCGGAAGTCTCAACTTCACGCTCACTTTCTCTCGGAGCGCTTTCACCTGAAATACACAATATGTCGACAATTATCTTTCTAGATCTGATGGTCATGATCCACTTCAGCTCTTCGGGCTTCAGTAGTTTTAGAGTCCTGTGCACTCGTTCCTCTCGAAGTGCTTTCACCCAAAGTTGATGGATTTTATCCATGCATCCCTCTGGATTTGATGGTCGAGATCTTCTCTGCTCCCGTCGACTTCCTTTCAGAGTGCTAGGCCTCTGAACTTCCTGATCTCTCACCACGTGTCCTTCACAATGAGCGGTTTCAATCTACTTCGGCCTTCGGGAATTTGAGAGTTTTTCACACTCTACACATGAAATCCTCCAAAGTGACTTTCCCCGAAGTCTCAGATCTGTCGACATGTACCTCCTTGGTGACCAATGACCAGGATTTACTTCGTCCTTCGATGATTTTTCTCTCTCCTTCTCTACAAACTTCTAAAGTTATATATCTTGCACCACATGTCCCTCTGGATGATGGAAGGTACTGACTGGCTTCGGGACTTCAAAAAGTCCTCTCTCTTGTGCACTCTCAAAGTACTTAAGTCTCATGCTCTTTACCTAGATCTGATCGATGTCGATCCCTCGCGCTCAGATCCAATGGCTGGGATTTGTTCTCCTCCTCGGTGCCCTCCTTCTAATATATGGACATAGATCGAATGGTCCAGATATCTTCCTGCAGCTGATCTGATGGCTGAGGTCACTCTTCCTCCTAAGATTCCTCATTCTCTTGAAATTGGGAAAATTTACAAGTGTTCAAAGTTTTTGGCCTTTGAATCTTCTACTGCGAGCCCGAATGCTTGGGTATTGACTTGAGCTTCTCCTCCTGAGCTTTGGGACTTGGAATAAGTCTAACTCTTACACACTCCTCGCACTATCTCTTATGAGATTCAAATTGTCTTAGATATCTAAAGGTTCTTGGCCCTTCTGCATCCTTCAAAGGAATTTTCTAGTGCCCTCTTGGAAACTCAACACTCTCCTAATATTTCAAACTTGAACAAGTTCGCCACTACGCACTCCTTCATCTCGACTGAGCCTTCAGACAAATTCTTTCAACATTTTGTCTTAGTGTTGCCTTGGTGCACTCCTTGCACAGGCCTTCCTCCTGAGTATTCAGTAACTATGTGAATATCTTTCTCTGATTGTCTTCTCCTTGAACTCGACAGAGAGTTGTCTTTGTGCACACTTGCACTTGCTCGATGCCCACCTGGCAACACTCTATAGAGTTCTCAGTTACTCTATATATCTATGCTTCCTTTGCCCAGTTTCTCATATAAGGTATTCAACAACCTAGAGGCTTCCCCCGAGTTGATGTCACTCTGGTGCACCCTCATGGCAAGTTTTTTTATAACTCCACAGAGTTCTAATGCGTAGTCCTTGCGTTGGCTACAAAACTTCCAATGTTTAATTGTGCACTCCTTGCATAGCCTAATGAACCTATAATGATATTTCAAACTCAACAAAGATAGATAAATCTATCTTCCTACTGCAGATAAAACCTATCATGCATATACAACATACATAAGCACACACAGATAACATTCATCAGATACACGTAAACACACAAAAAGTTCATATGCAGGAAAAATTGCTTTCTTTCTATTAAGATGAATGTATTATTACAATATGTGGAGGTTGGACTGTAACAAAGATTCAACTCTCTCAAGCTCCCTCAAAGAAATATTCTATCTCATATTTCCTCCTCTGAGGATTTCTAACTAACTTGCAGCAACCTCCTATTCAGTAAAAATACTCCTCTAACAGCCTCATTCGGGCATACGCTACCTCTACTTATACAATAGGGTTCCTAGGGTTCTCTCCCGACTATCTATCTTCTTGAAGAAAAAACTTACAACTACTTAAGTTTCGTTACATTAAATTCTAGGAGTGAAACTCCTAGATCATTCGCTCTGAAGCGTTTTGATCTTCGTTGATGCAACCCCCCCTACTCCCCCGTATGGATGCATGACCTCCCGGTCTTGGATCTCTGATTATCGAGTTGAAAGACTCTCTAGAACCTTAAAGGTACCCCTCTGTATCTAAACATAGGCCCCCTCGTCTTCCTGGTGCAGGTTTGACAGCAACCCGCGACCTTCCCTTTCATTATGTTGTGAAAACTCAGAGTGTCGACGTTAGCTCCTTTTTTGGATAGGCCCTCTATTGATATGACCTAAGGATATGACCACGTGATTGTGGGTGCGGTCACAAGTTATTTGGTTCCAAACTGCTTTTGGGCCCGTAATGCTCCTCCAGCCTACATGTGTCCTCCAAAAGAAACCACAGTTCAAATTGTGGCTCGCCTTCGATTCGTTAACCTCCTTGCAAATTATGTCCTCTCATGACACAGGATCATCGATCTCACGATATTGACGATAACGTCCAAATCAATGCTTCAAATCTACGCCCTTCTCATCTATGGACCAGATCATCTCTCTCTGAATCGTCGGTCAAGGATCTCTTCGCAATTCGAGACTCTGGGAGTTTGAAATCTCAAACTCAGCTCTCTTACTTACTCTGACCTTCCAGAATTGGCGATCTGCAGACACCTGTCCTCCCAATCGATGGTCCTGCCTTCATCTTGGGTGATTGAACTTTCAACCCAAATCAACGGTCCAACGCCCTCTTCTCGATCGACAATCGATATTTCCTCCGGGTCTCCAGACTTTTGGGATCTCAAATCTCAACGGTCCAACCCCATTTTCCTAAATGACTTTAACCCGGAGTCTAAGATCCACTAACGTGTGTCCCTCCTGATCCAACGATCGAGGATTACTTTGGGAATTTACCCGGAGTTAACAAATTTGCACCATGTCTCCCTTAGATCTCACAGTCCAGATCTTATTCCAGGACTTTGGGTCTCCACGTTCTGACGATCTCAGTTCTCAAAATTAAATCTCTCTTCAGCATTTCCCCAGAGTTCTAAATCTGTTGACAAGTGTCTCCTCCTAGATCAATGACTCATGGCTCTTCAGTTGTTCACACTCCAAGAGTTTCAAGTCTTAACTTCCACCTTCCTCCAAATCTTCTGGCCCACTGACACGTACCCTCCTGGATTCAACGGTCTAGATATTCTCTGGCTCTCCGACTCTCTGCACTCTGGGAGTTTCAAGTTTCAAACTCAAATCCTCGCGATATCATATGGTTCATGCTTGCTCAATCGAACTACTGAGATTCCACCATGGTGTTCCGACACTCCGGACTTCGGGAATCTCAAGTTTCAAATCGCTCCTCCTCCTGAGCTCACAACAACCAACGACTATGATTCCTCGAGGTGATTCAACGCTTGATATTCATCTCCTGTCATATGATGGCTCAGATCTATCACACTGATCGGATGGTCGAGATTCTATTATGGGTCTCCGAACTTCAGGAATCTCAAGTTCAACTATGATAGCTTCTCTCTCCTGAGCTTCTGATATCTCTTCGCATGGAAGATTTATCCACTTTCAAAGGCTCCAACCCTTTGTTCTTCCAATGAATCTATCTATGGGATCTCATCAACACTTGTGAAAAGTGTTATCTCTTTTGATCTTCTATCCTTGAAAGTACTTCTATCTCCCACGCACACCTTGCATCCCAGGGATTTTAAATAACCCAGTTCGAAGGATTTTCTTGAAAATAAAATGCTTCTCACCCACTTAGCATTCTTTTGAGTTGGTTCTTCTAATATTGCTAGCTTTTAGACGTTGTGCACACCTTACACCTGGTCTGAGTTTCTTTAATTCTCTCTGAGCTTCTCTGAGTCAATCTGAGACTCAGTTGACGCACTCCTTGCTTTCGAGGTGCACACCTTACATACAATTATCAGAAGAGAAACAATTGAAACTCAACCATATTCATCACGAACTCATACAATTAATCCCTCGAACAATCATACATGAACGAACCGAAATAAATCATACACACAAAATAAAATTCAGCCAATCACACATGAAATGAACATAGTCTGAGGATTTGGGACAATTTCTATCTGTTCTATTCATTCATGAAAAACAAAAATACATAGTAATTTTGCCTACTCTACTCTGTTCTACTGCTCCCTCTATTATGTCTCTCTCTTACAATACAACAATGAAAAACTATATAAGGACCGGCTCCATGAGCTCTCTCATCCTGTCTGCAATCTATCATCTCATATTCAAAGTCGTTACCTACTCTACCCTATTACAATAACTACTATTTATTTCCAGATAGAGTTGACACTCCATATATGCAATCCCTTACAGTCCTTCAAGAATTTACAAACAAGTTACATTTTTAAATTGATGTTTACAAAATATATCAACAACCGATTAAATTCTGAGTTAAATGCTTGATTTAAAATTATGTCATTGCTGAGATGTCATTCGTTTGCCTCCACGCTTGCATTGTTGACTTTGAAGGTGATTCTACTGCATCATACTCCTCTGGTTAAAATTTTCCATGGACTCCTGTCCATGGTCTCCTGCACTTTCTTACCATGCTTCAAAATATCAGGTTTTGTGACCCAACTTGCATCTTCCATTGGATTTTCTTTCCACTTCACTAAATATTCACGATATGTCTTCCTCCTAGTTTTGTTTCCATCCTTATGTTCAATGATTTTCTCCATTTGAGGTTTTTCTGCTGTGGGAAATTGCTCTTCCCACTGAATTTATTTCTGATCATCTAATTCTCCTGCATCATCTCTCCTATAAGGATACAAGTCTACAACATTGAATATCGGTGATATCCCAACATTGTCTGGCAACTCAATGTCATAAGCATTGGCTACAAATTTTCTGAGAATCCTGCATGGTCCATTCTTCTTCATCTTCAATTTGTTATACGTTCCCCTTGGAAACCTTTCTCTTCTCAAATGAGATAAAACTTCATCTCCAACTTTGAATTTAACTTCTCTCCTCTTTTGATCAACTTTTCTCTTGTATTTTTGGCTACTGTCTTGTAGCTTCTCTCTGACTCTGTCATGGAGTTTCTGCATTTCTATCACAAAATCCTCTACTCTAGCACTTATGAACTCGTCTTTATTCAAATCTCTCAGCTCTGTAATCCCTCTTGGCTGTATACCATACACAATTTCAAATGGACTTTTTCCTGTTCTCTTGTTCACTGAATTGTTGAATGCAAATTCTGCTTGTGCTAGAATCTGATCCCATTGTCAATCTTGCTCATTGACTAAAATTCTCAACAAGTTTCCCAGACTCCTATTTACTACTTCAGTTTGTCCATATTTCTGAGGGTGATATGTTGAACTAAAGGATAAGTTCATCCATAGCCTCTTCCATAGAGTCCTCCAAAAGTGTCCTACAAATTTGGTATCTCTGTCTGAAACTATGCTCCTCGATAATCCATGTAATCTTACTACTTCTCTAAAAAACAAATTGGTGATGTGTGTGGCATTGCTTGTCTTCTGGCATGGTATGAAATGTGCCATTTTTGAAAATCTATCTACCACAACAAATATGGAATCGCTCCCTTTTTGAGTTCTAGGCAATCCCAAAACAAAATCCATACTGATTGCATCCCATGACCTCTCTGGAATTGGTAATGGCTGATACAACCCAGTTTTTTGTTGTCTTCCTTTTGCATACTGACAAATTATGCATTTTTTCACAAACATTTTCACTTTTTCTCTCATGCTCGGCCAATGATACAAATTTCTCAGCTGTGGAAATGTCTTATCACGACAAAAATGTCCAACTAAACCTCCCCTGTGTTTCTCTTTCAGCAAGTTATCTCTCATTGAACATTTCAGAATGCATAATTGACTTCATTTGAATAGTAATCCATCCTGGATCAAATATTCAGTCCATGGGCTTCTGTCTCCCAATAAAGGATTTTTTCATGCCTCATAAACTTCTTTAAAATCCGCATCTTCTCTATACATCTCCTTGAGGTGTTCAAACCCTAAGGTATCCACTTGGAATTCGTGTACAATCAAACTCCTCCTTCTCAAAGCATCAACGAATTTGTTAGTATTTCCAACAATGTGTTTAATAACAAAAGTAAAATTTTGCATAAATTCTACCCATTTAGCATGTTTCTGATTCAACTTTTCTTGCCTAGTAATAAATTGCAAAGCTTGATTATCATTGTACAAGACAAATTCTTTAGGAATTAGATAGTGTCTCCATTTTTTCAAATCTTGAATCACTGCATAAAATTCCTTGTCATACGTGGAATACTTTTTCTTGGCGTCATTCAATTTCTCATTGAAATAAGCAGTTGGCCTATTGTCCTGACTCAAGACTACTCCAATATCTATTTTACTTGTATCACATCTCACCTGAAATGTTTTTCCAAAATCTGGCAAGACCCGAATTGGCTTCTTTGTGATTTTCTCTTTCAACACATTGAAACTTTTTTCAGCTTCCTCTGTCCAACTGAACGACTTGTGTTTCTTCTTCATAGTGTCCAGCATGGGTGCACATATACCATTGAAATTTCTGATAAAATTTCTATAAAAATTTGCTAACCCATGAAAACTTCTTACCTCAAATATGTTGCTCGGAGACAACCATTCTCTGATCGCTCTCACTTTTTTTGGGTCCATCTTCAATTCATTTGAAGATATTACGAAACCCAAATATATGAGCTCCTTCTTCATAAAATAACTCTTCTTCAGATTTATCAACAATTTCTCTTCCTGCAACCTTTCCATCACTGATGTCAAATGTCTTAAGTGTTCTTCCTTTGTCTTGTTGAAGATTAGTATGTCATCTAGATATACTATGAAAAATTTGCCTATGAAGTCTTTCAACACTTCATTCATTAATCTCATAAATGTTCTTGGTGAATTTTTTAACCCAAATGGCATGACCAGCCATTCAAACAATCCTTCATTTGTCTTGAATGTCGTTTTCCATTCATCTCCCTCTCTCATTATTATTTGATGATATCCACTTTTCAAGTCTATCTTGGAAAAATAGCTTGCCCACTCAAACAGTCCATAAAATCATCCATCCTCGATAAAGGGAATCTGTATCTAATGGTTATCTTGTTGATGGCTTGGGAATCTTTACACATTCTCCATCCTCCATCTTTCTTTGGACTTAACACAGATGGTACTGTGCATGGGCTTAGGCTTTCCCTGACTAAACCTTTATCCAACAACTCTTGGACTTGATTCTTGACTTCCTCATTTTCTCTAGGTGTCAGCCTATAAGCTTCTTTATTTGGTAAACTAGATCCTGGAATATGATCAATATGATGGATTATACTCCTAATGGGTGGCAATGAGTGTGGTAACTCATCCACGACTATATCAACAAAGTTTTCTAACAGTTCCTAGATTTCTAGAGGCAAATCTTCTACAAAAGTATTCGTAAGGATAACTCTAGGCTTCCTCACTACAGCAAACTACATTTTTTTCTCCTTCTTGACTTCATTCAAGAACTCCTTCCCACTCATGAGAAGTATTCTTGAACTATTTTCTCTCTTTTTCTCTTTGTCTTCTATGGGTAACAACATATGTTTCCTACCATTCTTTTCTAGCGTACAGATATTCTTCCTTCCATCATGAATAACTTTTCAGTCATACTTCCATGACCTCCCCAATAAAATATGACAAACATCCATAGGAATTACATCAAACAATATTTCATCTTTGTAACCTCCTATTTTAAGTTCAACTTGGCATTGTTGACTTACCATGACTTGATGTCCTTTCTGCAACCATGATACCTTGTATGGCTTTGGATGTGCACTTTCCTTCAATTCCATCTTTTCCACCATCTCTGTGGATACTAGATTGTCAGTTCTCCCACTGTCTATGATCACCTTGCAAACTCTGTCCTTCGACTTGCAAGAAGTTCTGAACAGACTTGTTCGTTGAACTGGTTCCTCTAGTTCCTTTTCTGGTTTGAGAAGAATTTTCCTCATCATGAGGCTTCTTCCTCCTTCTATTTATTCTGCTTCCACATGCTTCTATTCTTTGACAATGTGTGCTTCTCCGCCTCCTTCTCTTTTTCTGTTGGGACATTCCCAAGATTTGTGTACTTCTTTTCCATAGGTATAACACTTAACCATGACTCCTCTGGCTCTTCCTCTTCCTCTTCCTCTGGAAAAAGAAATTCTTCCTCCATATTTTCCTTCTCTCAAACTTCCACCCTTCTCATGGTGACTATGTTGTTTGTCAACTTTAGGCTTTGACTTCTGGAGCTTCTCTCTGCCGGTTCCCTTACCTCTGTTTGAATTTCCGCCTCTGCTTCATTGGCTTTGCTTCCTGACCAATTTTTATTCATCTTTCAAGGTTGCTTGATAGGCATCCTCGACTTTACTAACTGACATCATGTTGATCTCCTCTTGGATTTCATATCTTAGCCCATTGACATATATGCCTTCTTTTCGTCCTCATTTTCTTTCTGTCCAGCCATGATGTTCAGTCAGTAAAATTATTCAATGTACTCCTTCACTGATAAACCCCTCTGTTTTAGGTTCTGCAATCTTCTGTAAAGATTGATTTGGTAATCCTTCGGGATAAATTCATCCTTCAACTTGGCTACCATCCTATCCCAGTTTTTAATTTTCGCCTTACCATTCCTCCTGCATTCGACTTATAGTTCATCCCACCATAATGTTGCATGACCTTTTAGTCTTTTCACTGCAGGCTTCACCATCTTTTCTTCTTCGATATCTTCTTAATCAAAGTATTTGTCCATAGCATGTACCCAATCTAACAATTCTTCAAATTCTAAATTGAATTCATACATAGGTACCTCTATTCTTTCTTTGGCTCCTATATTTGAAAAAACTTTTATTAAGCGGTCTTGTGCAACATCCTCTGCTACATTTTCTCCCCCATGTGCTTCTTCTTCGCTCTCAACTGCATTGATATCTCCAACGTCTGGTGCTCTCCTCTATGTT
>JASDQU011505181.1:0-12711 GCA_032191745.1 Picea mariana | reverse complement strand
CTTCCCACTCATGAGAAGTACAATGTTTCTCATTTCTGTTTTCACCTCTTTATATTTAATTGGAAGCAACATGTGTGTCCTACCATTTTTCTCCAGAGTGTACGTGTTCTTTCTCCCATCATGCACCACATTTTTGTCATATTGCCACAGTCTACCCAACAATAGATGACAAACATCCATGGGAATGAAATCACATAATATCTTATCTTTATATCCTCCTATTTTAAATTCAATTAAACATTATTTAGTGACATTTACCTGATGTCCTTTTTGTA
This sequence comes from Picea mariana, assembly GCA_032191745.1. Classification (NCBI taxonomy): domain Eukaryota; kingdom Viridiplantae; phylum Streptophyta; class Pinopsida; order Pinales; family Pinaceae; genus Picea; species Picea mariana. The sequence goes on along the minus strand of JASDQU011505181.1, from coordinate 12,436 downwards.
GCCATGAAACTTTGTCTGGGCTTAGATGCACAATAGTCTCCAGCTCCAGCTTTTCCACCATTTCTGTAGATACAAGATTATCTGTGCTACTACTGTCCACTATGACCTTGCATACCCTGTCTTTAGTTTTTGACGCAGTCTGAAACTGACTGTTTCTTTGGGCTAGGTTCTCTGGCTCCTTCTCCGGTTTCAAGAGAACTTTCTGCATCATCAAAGATCTTCCGCCCTCAACATCTTCTACCTCAACATTTCATCCTTGAGCTTTGACAATGTGAGTTTCACCACCATATTTATTCCTATCTGGACAATCATAGGATTTATGTCCGGTTTTTCCACAGACAAAACATTTCACTTCACCTCCTCTACCTCTTCCTCTTCCTTTGGCTCAAGGAAAAGTATTTCTATCAGCATACTGCCTCCCCTATGAGCTTCCTCCTCTCTCAGATTGAGGTTGAGGTTTCTTCCCCTCTTATTTAGGCTTCTGAGTCCTATCCTAGGAAATTGTCTTGGCTCTTCTTTGACTTCTGCCTCAGCCTCTTTGACCTTGCTTTCGACTCAGCTTCTCTTCAGCTTTTAGAGCCATTTGATAAGCATCTTCTATGGTTCGGATGGTTATCATGCTCATCTCGTCCTGAATGTCATATCGTAGACCATTCATATACCTAGCAACTTTATCATCATCTATTTCCCAATGACCTCCTCTGATGTTTATCCTATAGAACTCTTCAGTGTATTCTTTCACTGACATCAACTTCTATCTCAAATTCTGCATCCTCTGAAATAGATTTATTTGATAATCCCTGGGTATAAACTTGGCTTTCATTTTTGCAACCATTCTATCCTAGCTCTTGATTTTTTGCTTTCCCTTGCAATGTCTTTCATCTTGTAGTTCATCCCACCACAATGCTGAATGCCCTTTAAGTCTATCAACAACATGTTTGAATTTCTTATCTTCCTTGACATCCTCATAGTCGAAGTGTTTGTCTAGAGCTCTAATCTAGTCTAGAAGCTCTTCAATGTCTAGGTTTCCTTCATACATTGGAATGTCCATTTTTTCCCTAGAACCTATCCTTGCAACAACCCTGAATAGGAATTCTTCTGTAGCATCTTTGACTGCAACTTCTTCTCCTTCGTTTTCATCTTCATTTTCACTTTCAACTTCGCTAATATCCCCAGCGTCAACTGCTCGCCTCTGTGTTGTCTCCATAGCATCAAGTCTGGCACGTAATGCACACATTTCTCTTTCCACTGTTGGATCAGGTATGGGCCTTTCTCTTCTTCTTGGCGGCATGGCTGTAAAAATCCTCTTTTATCTCTATTGTAGAAAGCAAAGAATTTGTTTTGGGCTCTGATACCACAACTGGTGCAGACCTCCTACCTCAGGCTGAGATCCACACAGGATCTTCTCTAAACCTCGATAAGGGTTAACTGAACTCTTTGTTTAAGCCCACAAAGGATTTTAGGTCTCGCGAGTTGGGCACTTAGAATGTATTGCCATAGCTCTTGGAAATAGCTGAAATGTGAAATTGTGAATGGGCTTAAGGTGTAAGCCCCCTCTTCAGCCCCTTTTCCAATATGACCACAACCAAGCCTTATGCAAGCACCTTTCGCAACTCGTGACTTCACGAGTTGGAGCGCCAACTTCTCATGCTTTTCCCTTGTGAATCCCCAAAACGTGATATGTCAACGAAGGTTAACTCCACCTCAAGCAACGGGCGCACGTCACCTGTCACTTATGTTTACTCCGCTTATAGGGTGGGTCCTTGCCACTTGATCACACGAGTCTTCAGATTTTGCAACTTGAGAGAACATTGAACAACCGCTCCTCTCCCTCTACAAATCCTCAACTCCAAAATTGTGCCTTCAACGAGATCAACGGATTTGTGCCTCCCTCGATCCAACGACCCTCATTGTATCGGGATTTTTCCAATCAGAAATCCACAACACTCAACCCAAACCACTGGTCACTCCATTCCCCGAATTCCGATACACAAAATCACATACACGATCAACGATCTTCATTGATCTGGTTCTAATGGTCACCACTCCTCCTGAACTTATGGGTGTTGCAAGACACTCAGTCTTAATCCTTCTGTTGGTCTATCAGATCCAATGGTCTACGGAACTTCGACACTTCTCCTTGAAGTGATTCCACCGTCCATTTTCAACTCCATGAGGACTTCTTGTCAAATGACCTGGCGTCCTCCCTCCTAAACTTGACTTCTGTGAGACGATTTCGACCTTTGCCTCCCTTTGAACACTTCATAGGTTCTATCCATTTTGATCTTTCGCTTGTGAACTAAAGGCTTCCAAAAGGGTCCCCGCACGTACTCCTTGTGGTGATTTTCAAATAACCTCTAGTTATTTGGGTCTTTGACTCTGTGCACCTCTAGCAACAACAGTCTCTCAATTTCCCTCTTGAGTTGGTAAACTCCCAAACCTCACTCAGCCTACACACACCTTGCACGACTCTGAGCTAACCTTGCACTTTGGCCTGTAAAAACACGATTTGAATCTCCTCTGAGGGTTCTGAGATGAAACTCATAGCCTGGTCGATGCACTCTTTGCGAACCCTCCTCTGCACTCTTTGTAGGAGTTCTCAGAAAGAGAAACAATTGAAACGCATTCTCCCCTTATCCAAAATTCAAACATTCAACATAGAATTCTAGAGCATACACACATAGATTTCATGGAAATATTATGCACACAGAGAATATAAACTAGCCTGCAACATACCATTCAATAGGTGGTTCCAGCAACCATAACAAACACATAGATTGGAATCAAAGATTTCTTCTATTAATTCCAGTGATCCTATACATGGTAAATAACAACAACTAGAATGCATAAAATTATATGTTCTCCTCTGCAGATATACAACTTACGGAGTCTGAATTATGTTACAATGATACAAGGGTTGAGGGTGTCTATCATCCGTTTTCCCTCCTATGCTCCTAAACTATCTAATCTATTAAATTAAATCTACCTACTTTCATTAAACACACATAAACGCCTATTACATTCGACGGATAGGAACATACACTCCAAAATCAGTTTGGATCTTCAGGGAATAAATGCAACTGCAGTTTCCTCCCATCCATTACATTAATGTTTTAGATTTTGAAAATTCACAATGTTTTCACAAAAACGTATTTAATTACATCTGTGCATCCACTTGTCTCCTCGGTTTTAGGCATGCACTTGGGCTTTATACAATGCTCCTACATCATATCCTCTACGGAGTTGATTTTGAGGCTTTGTTCATGTAAGAGGATTGATCGAATATAATAAAGAGGATGACGAGTTGGTGGATGTATCCCCAGGGTGGGGGTGAACCATGTATATCCGATGTTGTGAATGCTTTGTGCTTTTTGGATGTTCTTTTTTTCATGTGATTCAATGCTTAGTGCGATGTTAGATGATAGATGAATATAATATGATAGCTTAGTGCTGAGTAATGTGAATGAATGCTAGTTCTTATCTCTATTGGTATGCTTAGTGCTTGAATCTATTGGATATGTGTGAATGTTGCATTGATTTGTTGTGAGGGTTTAGCTGTGCTGTGAGCTAAGGTTGAATATTAACAAACTATAATAACTAAGTGCTATGTTAAGGTGTTACAATCACATATCTGTGTCCAAGCTAAGGTTGCATACATCTGAGTCCTGCAACCACCCCTGCCTCTACCTTGGGTGAGACTTCATTTGCTTCACAGGTGTTGTCAAAAGGGTCGGTAGTTAGGGTTTTGTTGGTGCATTGTTGTAGTGTTGAACCCTGGGTCTGCCCCTGTTCCAACAGGCAAGGTTAACTAGAAAATGAAGCATATGATGAAGATGAAACATCCATATGATATTTGGGATGAAAATGTGAAGTGGCCAAGTTGGACTTGGCTAGAAAGTGATCAGAAAAAAGGAGCAACAATGAAAAATTTGTTAGAATAAGAGCACATATGATTCTTAGAATCCAGTGGAATTTGAGGATAGCCAAAGACAACAAAGAAAGATGTAACAATGTTAAATAAGGCTATAAAACATTAAGGAAGGTGTTGTGGAATCAAATTGTGAACCTGGCTAGCAAGGAATCCATGATAGTGAGAGAGATTTCCTTAACTTTTCTCTTATTGTATTGATGCATTTCTAATATCTAGAAAGTGATTAAGTATTGATAGTTTAAAAGCATAGGAATGATATAAATGCAAGAGATTATATAGATAGAATGCAAATGCACTAGTAGGCATGCTAAGAGATAGTGTTCAATGCATATAGATATGATTTTAATGTATATAGAAATGTTTGAGAATATATAATATGATTATAGACTAAAAGTAGTTCTCTAATATATATGCAATAAATACGTTATAGTGATTAAATGTGATAATTATGGATTATGTAACGAGGAAAAGGTTGATAGCATGGCTCAAGATGTTGATGTTGTTGATACATATGAAAATTAGTGTTATGAAGAATAGACGAGGATGATAAAATATCGATCAAGACGTTGGTGAAAGGAGTATGTGAGCCTCTATAACACACCAATTGATCATGTAGCATTGAATACATTGATGGAATCCACACATGTATGGATTTAGTGCACTTATGTTACATATATGGTGAAGGGGATTTAGATAATAATTCCTCCAGGAAAGATTCAATATCCTAAATTGATATATTTATGTGATTTGAATGCATTTATGTGAATGACATCCTACTTGGTGTGGTAAAGGTAGAAATATTTTGATATATAAAGGTTTTTTAATCTCTTGAATGAATTCATATGAGATAAAATGACATGTCAAGTTGTGTTGGTTATGAGCTAATAACCAAGGCAAGTTAGGAGTTAAGATATTGTTACAGAAGTGAACGATAAGAGATATAGCCATGTGTGAGGCCATAATGTTGTTTGATATGGAAAGGTTATAATGTTACACACGTGTCCAATAGTATCCCTACTTGTATTGGTCTCCTAGACTATAATATTATTTCCAACATTGAGAGCATCTTTACAGGGAAATTATTTCCTAAGGGACTACAAAGAAGAGAAAATAAATTATTATAGTATGCCTGAGGGACTATTTATTAGAGAAATATATACATGGTGTTTTTTTGGGTTGAAAAGGAAGGTGTCCATATGGTCGAGAAAGTATTGGGTAGGTGGATGGATGATGTGTCAAGGCATTAGCTAGACCTTCAAACTCATCATTGTGGAATATATAACATAGGAATATGGTATTCTTGAATCAATGTAAGGATGTGTTATCACACAATTTGTAGGTTGGGAAAGTCCCGACCCAACCAAAAAATGGTGACAACTAAGAGAACACCTACCCACTTTCACCTTAGGTAGGTATTCCCTTCACTTTAGAGATGAAGTAATCACCTCAAGGGTGGAATCCTGGTGACCCTAGGGGGAAATGAGATGGAAAGTGGTATGATGGAAGTGTAGACCCTATAGGTCAAGATACTAAGTGAGGAAAGTCTTGGTGGTAGCCAATGGTTTCCAAGAGGTATGAGTACCTGCAAAGGGTGATTTGTACATGCCCAAGACACAAGTAAAGCCATGTATGCACATAATATGTTAGGAGGAAAAGAAAATTAATATTTATGTCCCTAATTTCAGAAATAATAATAATAATATATATCAGAAACAAATATATAGTAAGAGTTGCAAATAAAGATGCTAAAATTCTAGTTAAATAAGCAAGAGACAAGCTAGTAAATCCTAGTTTAACCCAAGAATGAAAGAGAAAGACTTTAACATGAAACAAGCATGAAATAAAATATTTTTGCAAAGATAATAGTGCAGCCTTATGGATGTATCATTCAATTTTTTACAGACAATGTTCCAACCATCAAAACTTGCCAACAATTCATGCAAAAAGTGCGCTAGGGTTAGTAGATTATAGGGGAAAACATTTAGCAACTTTTGATGGTTGGTTTGTGAATTAATTAGAAAGTTGTATTAGGTTTTATATAGCCCTAATGGATGTTTATTGAATTTTATAAAATTATAAAGAATCACTTAGCCAAATATGATTCCCTAATGGCTCAACCAAGAATATGAAGCATATAATTGATTCCAATTTAGACAACCTCAAAAATCCCGATTTTTCACATTAACCAATGAAATATTTTATTTCTCCAATGAAATCATATTAGTGGAGTCAAATAAATGAAGATATAACAAGTTCTATCTCCTTGGTAGTGTAAACCCATTTACTCCCCAAGGAAAGCAAATGCTAACTAGGATATACTAGGAGGGTTTAAGACCTTTTACTTCTCCTAGTAAAACCTTGTGCAATAAATAACTTCTAGAAAAAAATGCTAGATAATGATGGGGCTGTAAATCCTAATACTCCCCAAGAGATATATAAAAATCAAACTTGTAACCAAGCAATGAAGCATACAAGATAAAATCCTTACCTAGTCCAACCAATGACAAGACAAACCTCCTTTTACTAAGATAAATCCACCACAAATGCAATAAACTAGCTCCAAGATAGGTAGGACCCTACTTCTTCCACCAATAGCATGAAGAAACCAAGACAAGAGAACAAGAGAGAAGAGATTTCCTAAAGAGGGCACGAATTTCAGCTAGGAAGGATTTTCACAATGGGAGAGCTATGATAAAATGAGATACACATGATCTCTATTTATACAAAATGTCTTAAACATAGTTTTTCCACTTAAGTTAGGGTAAACAAAAAATAAGGGGACAACAACCCTTATTTTTCATCTTTGCACAAGTAATTCATTTTTAATTCAAATTTAAAATTTAAAAAATGCACAATATAAACCCTAAAATGGCATCACCCATCTAAGGGTGATGTTTTGACCCTTTGAGCAATTTTTTGGAATATAAGGAAGAATTCGTTGGGGCTCATAGATCCTCCCTCTCATGTGCTATAGACTCCTCAAGTCTTCTCCCATCAAATCATGCCAAATGTCAGCAAGTAGCAACTACATCACCACCAAACCCGAGCCCCAATGGTGACATCAACTCCTCAAAGGTGACTTTTTATCCCCTCCAAGAAAATCATTTGGTGTGTGAAGGATACATAAGGTCCTCCAAGTTGTCCTATAGTCCTCCAAATTCATTTCTTTGTGATCTGGCATGTGGGCCCTTAGCATATAGTGTGTTGGATTCAAGCCCCATGGAATCCCAAGCTAGGCTTGATCCTCCAAAATTGTCCACCAGTTGGGTCCTACAAAGACAAATGGATACACCCTCCAAGGATATCAAGTCAAAGAATCATTATGAGTAAATCAAATCAATAAAACATCCATTTAAGAAATCACATCCAAACCACTCATGAAAATAAAATAATCCTCAAAGACCCTATGCAATATGCCAAGTTTAGGTATGGGAGGGTAGAAAAAATGACATATTGGATGATTCATTCCTCAATTTTAGGGGTTTTTCTTGATGGGGCCTCCTTCTACATCATATGGATGTGGTGACATGGATGAGGGGAATACTTTTGGGCATGGGGTTCATGACATACAAGGGGTTGTAGTGTAATGGTACTATAACTTGGATGCTCTTTCTCAGGCTCTTTACTCAACTCTTTTTCTAGGTCTTCATTATCTCCCAACTTTCCCTTTGATTTGATATCTAAGTTATCCTACCTCCAACCTCCCCGAACGATCCAATATTATTTTCTAGAGGCACCATGGGGAGGCTCATATTGTGAGAGAACCACAACTTTCTCTTCCATCCTTGAAAATCTCTCTTCTACTAGATATCGGTTTTTTTTTTTTAATATACTCATCCACCATGGATAGGGTTCCATGAATTTCTTCTTAAAACAAATTTATCGACTTAATGAGAACTGTGACCTCAAAACAAGAACTCTTGCCCAAAAAACCCAGATTTTTGCATTAAAAACATCAAAATCAACCCCCAAATCAAAAAGTGGTGCTATAGGTAGCACCATTTTTTTAAACGGGGTCAAAATTACAACCTTTTTCAAACATGGCCTTCAAAACGCATACAGTAACTTAGAAAAACCTTAAAATTAGAACCTAAAAAACGATGCTTTTGAATTTTTTTATTTCTTTTCAAAACATTAAAATATTTGATAATTTGAAATCGTATTTTTAGCACTTGGTACCATTGAAACCAAAACCTAGAAATCAACCATCAAATTGAAAAGTATTTCTACCACTAGCACCCATTCTAAAATTGGGGTATGAAAATGACACATTTTTATAAAGTGGTAAAAGAACTCATCATTACTGTAAACAAAATCATAAAAACAACCCTTAAATGTTTACTTTTTAAATCTTATTATCACTCAAAGAACAAGGTAATACATAATTCCATGAAAATATCACAATATTCTTTAAAAATTCAACGTCACTTTTTAATAATTTTTTTTCTTATAATAAAAAAAAAGTAAATACAAGTTACATTGAATGAAACATAAGTTATTTCTTAAAAGTATTGTTATATTATCCATATTCAAAACATATGAGATAAGAAATTTGATTATGTTATCCATAATATAAAACATATCATTCATAAAACATAACAAAAGATTCATAACTTCCTATAAGATCATATGTAACTTCAATGCTCATTTCTAGTTACCATACAAACATCATATGGATAAAAAATGCATAAAATGTTTTATACACTTATTTGGATTGACTCATGGTTTCTAAAATACCATCAGAGTCTACATTGTCTTCAGATGAATGGTTGGTTGAATATGTATATGATCCATACTCTTCTCTATTGTCGATGAATGCACAAGATGAGTCTACATGCATGCCCAACATTTCAGATGTCAAATTCCTTTTAGATCTACAAATAGGTTTAGCAAACTCCCAACTTGCATTTATTTCTTGTGGTAGAAACCTCTTGATAATCTATGTTGTCTTGGAGCGAAGATTTATTCTCTTTGTCAAATTGAAGTCATAAACAAGTATGTCAACATCATCTAATTTTAAGAGGTCATTGCAATGACAAGTTGTATTTTGACCCTTTCTTTTTCTCTTTCTATGGACATGTTTCTCAACCACCATCTCTATCTTGTACACACCATTGAATGGGTGTGTACTTGTTTCATACCAATGCACTTCAATTTCAATAACATCATCATTTTATTTTTCAATCTTTATAATCTTTTCAATCCATAATGGATAACCATGTGGATCTTCAGTCGCTAAAACTAAAATCATGATACCCTCTTTAATATCTTGTATTGAACCCATGTAAAGGTATTCCATGGCTTCATGTTGTGTATGCGACCTTCAAGAACCAATATACATTTCTCTTTCCTCTGGTTGTGTAAACTCAATAGCACCTTGAGATGCTTGTTGAACTTCAACAATGTTTGTTTCTTCAGATTCATCTAGCATATTTTGTGGTCAATGAAATGGAGTCTTCAACATTGTATCTTCATTTGTTGAGCTTGAAATTATGTCACTTTGACTATTGAAAAAAGACTCCCACCAAACAGAATCAACAACATCAAAGTACTCATATGTATTCTTAATGGACTTTTTTGTTTCTTTTAGGCATTTAGAGTAATCTACATCTCTATTACGCCTCTGTGCATTATGGATTTCAGTATTTGATTGTAAAAATAATAACTTTGATGAAAATATTGGATGATATAGAATGAACTTCAAAAATGATAAACCTGATGAAGGCCCCCATTCTGTAGTAGTTGAATACTTCTTTCCCCATATAAGTGTTTTCCCATCAATTTTTTTGAAAAAAAATTGATGTTGGAAGCTAATGTCATTAAGCTTCTCAATACATTTTTCTTCACGATGTGATCCCTGAATAAATCTTTGCATGTCAACAGTTTCTTCTAATATATGAAAAACAAGCTCTAGAATGTATGCTTTCTTAATACATTCAATCAATGATGGTAGAATTCCAACATTTTTCCTCTTCAATGTTACTGAAAAATGACTAAACATTTTATCAATATGATCATGAGTTTGTCCAACAAGAAGAACATTCACCTTTTGAAAGATTCCCATTTCAACAAGCGTGATTAGATATCCAAACACATTTTTATTTGTATTTTCACGACTAGTGTTGTCCAACTATAGATAGAGAACTTGAGGAAGATTTCCAGATCGACGAGTGAGTACATGATGAATTATGGTGATGGTAAAATTGTATCATTATGAATATTTGGCGCTGTGAAGTAAACCCTTGGACACATTTTTCCATTGAAAACCATAAAACCAATCAAGTGAAACTGAATGAAATTGTCTTCTTGTAATTTTTTGGGTGTATGGAAAAAACGTGGTAGAGGTTTTTTCTTCTGGTCCATGTCATCAATTATCGTACCTAAATATTTGTTTGGAGAATCATAACACTTCTTCTGATGTTTGTATAACTTTTTTCTTTCACTTGATTGTTGATTATGATGTTCTTGAAGTGCTTTGACTATGGAATCTGCACATGACATAAAATGAAAATATTGATCGTATGTTTTCATAGTTGATAACTATTCAATTTAAAAAAAAAAATAGTAAATACATACCTCTTTCTACCCCTTCAAATTTATCTCTTTTTGATTTAAGAGTAGCACATATACTACAAATATCCATCCTTAACTTCTTAGGAATATAGGCATTGTTGAATCGTTTCTTCCATATTCTTGTAAAATATGAATATGTAATAAAATTACCATTTCCTTCAACACCTCCAATATATCATTTGTACAAGTTGTAGTTTTCCCACCTTGAGAAATTATTTGGAATATGTATTGTCTCTCTATCTGGAATACACTCTCCATGTTTGGAAAATAAATCATGCATCCATGACAATGTAGTGTTTGTCAATGGCCCTCTCTCTCATCCATGATGTACCTTTGAATAAAATGAAGGATCTTTCCCCAAACTTGTTTGGATTCTTGATAGACTAAGATTACCAATTGAGTGAACTGTTTTGAAATCCTTTCTGTAAAGTAAAATACTCCCAATGTGATAATCATATCCTGTATTGGTGGATATCATGCACCCCATCAAATATGAATTTTGCATGCTTTTATTCATTGACAAATGTCTTCCTTTTATTCAAGGCATACATTTAGTCCATGATTTTCAAACAATTATTTTGACAACATTCACTTGAAATCAATTCACTTATGGAAATTGATTTAGTGAGAAATTCTTTCCTAGACCTTGCATAACTAGAATGATTTGGATTGATATAAAGAGTTCTAATACTAGTCCTAGACACAATATTTCTTGGAAATGTCTCCACTATTTCATCATCCTCACTATAAGTATTGTCCTTATCACCATAAGGAGTATCAAGTAAAACATTTTCAAGAGACTGAACTAGAGAATGTCGATCACCTTGATTTGTTGCAGTTGAATGATTGAGAACATCATCATCAACATAGTAATTTGGAGAAAAATCATCATCAACATTATGTCCACCATTGACATAATCATATTCATTGCTTTCAAAATCCCCACTTGAGTGAAAATTTTCACCATCCTACTTAGTGCCTTGAAAATATTCATTAGTATCTTGAAAATCCTCCCTTGGAGGAAAATCAACATCAACATTGTTTCTTTTTAATTTATCACTCGGAAAAGAGTGTCCACCAATGGCGTAATCATATTCACTACTTTGAAAATCACCACTTGAGAGATATTCTTCATATCCTCATTACTAGAGAGAAAATCCTCACTTGGAGGAAAATCTTCATTATCCTCAATAGTCCCTTGAAAATCCTCACTTGCAGGAAAATCATCATCACCAACATTGCTTCTTTTAAATTCCTCATTCGAGAAAGAATGTGCAACATTTCCATTATCATCATAATTACTTTTAAAATCCCCACTTGGGGGGAATTATTTAGCATCCTCATTCATGCCTTGGAAATCCTCACTTGGAGGTAAATCTTCATCAGTAACATCAAAATCCTCACTTGGAGGAAATTCGTCATCACCAAAATTGTTGTCTTTAAATTCCCCACTCAGGAAAAAGTGTCCACCACTATCATAATCATCTTCACTACTTTTAGAATTTCCACTTGAGGGAAATTATCCATCATATTCATTGGTTCCTTGGAAATCTTCATCGATACCTTGAAACTCCTCACTTGGAGGAAAATTTTCATCTCAATCATTTAAACGTTGATCATAGTCTCCACTTTGACATAAATTTTGATTATTTTTATTACTATTAAATTGTTGAATAGATTTATCACCATCATATTCCTCCTCTTCATCATCGGTGCCTTCAAAGTCCTTTGATTTAGGACTTTCATGAGGAACATGTTGAATAAAATTTCTTGCACTATGATCAAAATTATGACTAGTTGAAAAATACAATGCCTCATTTGCATTACAAACATTCCTATCACATTTCCTAGTCCCAACAGAAGAGGTATGCGAACAATTTGTTGATGTCTCAGAAATAAAATCTTCTTTATCTGACGAAGCCATCCCTTCCG
>JASDQU011505178.1:17849-38165 GCA_032191745.1 Picea mariana | reverse complement strand
GGAACTAATCCTTGTGCCATGAATGACTATTTTTCTGTGCTAATGATGAGGAGTTCTTGTCGCCCTGTGCAGACGAAATTTCAGTGATAACAAGACCCATTCCAGAATCCATTAAGGAATTGGACAACAGCCCTGAGGTAGTTACTCGGTCTTCCCAGAAACTGGTTGGTGAATTGAAACAAATTGTTAAGGTGACAAGCAGAAAAAAAAAGAAGCTCGAAAGGGAGAAGGAACAAGGGGAACAAATTCTAGAACCTACGGCTCAATCTTCTAGGATGGAGATAAGGGCTAGTTAGTAGAAGCAGACTCCAAAATTCACAACTCAGGGCCTCAAGATGAAAGTCAAAACGACACAGGGGAAACAAGTGTCCAGACCCACCACCATTATTAAAATAAAGAGGAGGAAGTTGTTTGAGGAAACTTCTACCCTTGTCAGCAAGTCTAAAGAAGCCTCGATCCCCATGCGAAGGACTACCAGAAGCATGGCCAAGCAGGTGACAATTCCAAATATACCTTCTCTTCAAAGGGAACCCATGGATATTCTGAGTTCCCCAGAGAAATGAAGTGGTTGTGGAGCTATAGTGAGTGAAGTAGAAAGGTTGGTAACAGTAAGTGAGACAGAAGGATTGGTAACAAAGACTTTGAGGGGTTTGAGAAAAGAAAAACAAGCCCAAGAGGAGGTAAATAAGGAGGCAATCACATCTAGCCCAGACAAGTCCCTGAAAAAACAAAAATTGATAGCAAAGATTGAGAGGCTGAAGCAAGAAGTTGAAGAATACAAGGTATTGGACATGCATATCAAGGCAAAGAATGCACAATTGAAAGAACAACATGCAGAGGTCTCTGCCAAACTCAACAAGGTCTTGCGATTGATCAAGTACACTAGGGTAATCAAGAAGGAATTGAAGAGTGAAGTTTCTAGTTTTAACATCCCGCAACCTGAGAAATGACAGAGAAGGATTCAATTTTGTAGAAAGTTTTTGGGTATCAGTTTTTGATGACGTTGCATGAGGACATGGAACACCTTCAGCATGGGGGAAATGTTGAGTCTCTATTTTGACATGTATAATGCCTTATCTTACCTTGTATCCAAGCCTTTTTACCTATGTTATAAGATTATAATTGACTATTTCCTCCCAAACACATACCTAATGACCTTTTTCTTGTTCACAAGAGGTAATTGATGATTTAAAGCATGTTTGTTTAAATTTCTTGAAATAATTCAATTAAAGTGTTTTATTTTGTATAGTCCTAATGGTTTGACTCATGAGAAGCCTATCCAGTACTTGCACCATCCCAGTACTACCAGGCATCATGCAATCTGGTACCAAATCCATTATGGTACCCAAGGCAGTTTTGATCCAGTACTATCTGCTCCAAATCCATTCTGGTACTGAGTCATGCACTATTCTGGTACTGTCTTCTCCACACCCATTTCGGTACTCTGATTCATGATTATGTGTATTCCGATACCAAAACCTCTGTTTCCAGAATGCACCAGTTGGACCAGTATGATGATGAAGTTTTCGAGAAGGCAGTTGAACCAAATATTCCAAATCAGTTTTCCAAATTACGAGAGACTCCATCACTCATGCACTTCATGTCATGAGGATGGAGTCGATTCCTGAAGATTGGATGTAAACACTAATTGTAATATCTTTAAAATTGTTTAATGCTTATCCATAGATATTGATAGTATCAGCTTATCTTGTATATAAGGGGCGTTGTATAGGTGATAGTGTGTGTGGATAATAAGGAATGTAATGAAGCCTATTATTAGAACTAGATAATACATATCATTCCTATGTATGAAGTGAAGAACTGTTGATCCAATTTACCAGTTGAATTAATGAAAGAGATCTATTATGTCAATTCCTGAGTGTGAGTGAAATGTTTTAGTTTGTTACTTTCTTAAGAGGTTCCTTGTCAAGGGCCCACCTCCCCAACCAAGGTAAACCTTCCTGTATATGTTTTGTGTGATTGTGTGAATATTTTACATTAGTGTGTGTTAATGATATTTAATCTATTTTCAGAGTTCAACATTGAGTTAATTTTTTTTGGATTGGTGTGAACAATCAGGTGCTAGATCGAATAGATATTTCATTCTCAAGTATTGGAGATTTCCATTTAATTATTTGAAGTGTGGGATTGATATCTTGATTTTATGATTGTAGTAGATTTAATACATCAAGGAACCAAAAGACTTTATATCTCATCTTCATGCTCTATAATGAAGTCTCTCAGTTAGGCTGAATGTTCCTTTTACTAGTTTGTTTGAATTACATGAAGCTGGAATTGATTTTGATTTCAAGAGTGATTCGAGTTGATTGCTATTTACTTTTTTGATTACTACAAGAGACAAGCTTCTCAAATTCATCTCTTTAATTCATGAGCCTAGAATGAATAGACTTGTTTCTCTAGGATAGAATCTTTTTGATTGGCCGTTTGTGTGAAGAAGTTTCATTATCAGTTTTCTCTTCTAAGTTCAAAGGTGTTTGAAGTATTTAGAAATATTAGAAACATAGTTTTTATGTTATTAATTATTTCCTATATGCAATAGACTTAGGTAGGTTACCTATTCTTGGCACATATAGTGTAACAACTCTTTTGATTACGAATCCCAGATTGACATTTAAATGAGTGTAAGATATATATTGAACATATTTATACACCAACACTGTACTATATAGACAGCTTGGAACAACCCTCTGACGTCGTACCCTACTTGTGCAAACCAGTGTGACGATGTCGCACTATGCTCTATTGGCATCCTGCAACGACCTTAGCTCGTCACACTGTACCCCATTGTCAACTTGCGACGATTGCTGTAGAAATTGTTGGAGTGAGCCAATTTTGATTTTTTCACCCATTTTTTCCTCAGTTTCCTGGGATGAACTTATGATACCAATGTTTGATTTATTTATGAGTTTAAAACTTGCATTTTATTGGTTTTCATGGATTGAATATTTGTCTTTGTAATTTCGAAGTTTTACTTTTGATTTTTTGTCACAAGGGTATAATCTATGGATCTGGATCTGAGTGCTTGTTTGATGAAAGGTCTTTGATTTGTTTGAGGTTTTGGATTGATTTTACTTTCCATATTGTTTGTTGATTGAGAGACATTTTTTGTTTGCATTTGACAAAAGGCCTTCCAATCATTTTCATTTTTTTGTCTACATTATGAGTTTGATTTGGGAATTGTGTTGAGGGTGTGTTAATTTTCTTGGATTACACTTTATTTTCTTCATTACATCTCTAATTTGATTTAGGAAAGGAAGAACTGAACTCATTTATTCTTTTTTGTAATATTTCATAAGAAAATTATTGCATTCAAGATATTTATTAAAAGAAAGAAATTGGAAAATTTTGTAGCTTATGATTATTTGGAATTTTTTTCATTCGAAATTGAGAAATTGTGATTCGTAGATTTTGTACTTCAAAGAGAAATACCTTCTCCCTACTGTAATTAGATTTCATCGAATTGAAAGATTGTACATTCATATCTTCTTGCATTTTATTGGTTCAAGGTCATATACATCATTAGTTTCATTCTCGTCTCCCTTTTGAGTAAACAATAGCCTTTAAAATACAGTGTAATTTTAAAATTTATTAGCAACATTTATTTTCTAGGAATTCTCTTCACCAAAGTTAGCTAGGATAGTGCTTTGGAATAGGTTGCAAGGCACACTCTCCAAAGAATAAAAACACACTATAGTATATTTTGATAGGGAGAGTTCAAATCCAATTGCTACATTTTGTCCTGGGAAGCCCTTCTAACACAAGGGTCAATCATGAGGTCACATTAGGACTGGAAAAGTTACTCACCCTGCTGTGTTGGTCTTAGTGTAGAGATTGTGCATATTATTGGGGGTCACTTGAGTGTATACCCACGATTATGTGTGGGAGCTTCACGATTTGATTTTGGGCTAGATACCCTGCCTTTGCGCATGGATCGGACTGTCGTTTGTTTCCCTAGAAATCATTGTTTTAGTTGGTAACATTAGTATCATATCTCTTTAGGGTCTTTACACGAGGTCACTGTGGAGGGGAAAGTCTTCACGGTACCTGGAATCGACGTTGGCCAAACTCACTCGGGCTCCTTGGAGGGTATACCCAAGATTATGTGTGGGAGCTTGCACCAAGGTGTAAGTCTACTAAGCAGGTCGTCAATGTAACTTTTCCACCCGCTTTTTCCCATCCCGTTCTTGTCTTGATTTTGCGACGTTGGATTTCATCACCAATTAGTGACTTCGAAATAAGAAGGTTTGTTTGCTTGGTTTGATTTCTAGATTTTATCAGTGAGTGCTTCTTATTTCTCTAGTTGGCCATGGATTTTTTTCGTTATTTATTTGGTTCAGCCAACATAGGCCTTCATCATTCATGTAGGATGCAAGGGCTACCCTCGGAAGATTCAGAAGGTTACCTCCCTTTTCTTCCTAACTCACTAGAAGGCTCTCCTGAGGGAGCAGTCAATAATGAGGTATCTTATGATGTTGGAATTTAACACTCTTTAGATGGATTCATAATTGTTTTAGATTCTTTAGAGGCATTCATACTCCTCACAAATCCGTTATTGTGTATTAGACAAGATGCACATTTTCTCTGGATGAAATCATCGGGAGAAATTGTTGTTGTTGAGAATACTGAAGTACCTACTGGACCTAACACATGATCTGGAGTAGATGATACACTTTTTCAAAGTGAATCATTTAGAACCCCAACTCAAACTACTTGAATTTTTAATCCTAGTTCTGCCCCTTCATCAGTATGAGATCTTTTTGGCACACTAGGATTGAGTTCTGATCAACCTATGGCATTGCAAATGCCTAAGACGTTTTTTACCTATATGATACCTTTAGATCATTTTACTGGCATGACCAGTAATGTCACCACAGTTTCATACCAATTGTTAGTTGGTTATCACTCATATATTCCTCTCCATATGACCTATTATACTACAGTCCCACAAGCTACGACTGATTCTACTGGAAATGTGGTTATCACTCAAGATCCTATTGGAACACCATTTCCACTTAGACCAAATCCGTCACTTCCCCCTGGGTATAATGCTTTGAATACTTCCATTTCTATTCCTACCTAGAATCCATCCCGAGGGTCTAGACTTTTTGTTCCTCCTGGGTATAATGTTGATAGTCATTTTGTTCCTACACCTACCTAGGTTCTCTACAGGGGGCCTTACGTTCCTCCTCCACTTTTGCCTAGAGGATATAATCATATTGGCCCTAGTGGTTCCAATCCGATTGGAGGCATCAATCATCCTGTCACTTCTAGTTTTCAGATTCCTGTTGGATTTCAACCTCAAGTTTGGAAGCAACCTCAATTTGGGGGCAAACCTTAGATTAGGGGGAAACCTTAAGTTGGAGGCCATAACCCAGTTTATGGAAAAAATATAACTTTGTTACACTCTCAACCTTGGAATCTTAATTTCCAAGGGAATAAACAACCATCTGGGGGGAAAAAACCTCAAGTTAATTCTTTTGTACCCCATAATATTGGTCAACTGTATCCAGGTTCTATGAATTCTACTTGGGGTAAAAATTTTCAATCTAATGTTCCTTTCCAAGGGAACATACCTAATATTAACCAAAACCCCCCGCAACTGAATCTGTCAGGACTGTCTAACTATATACAGATTTCTTATGGTCTTACTGGTATACCTACGGGACTTCCTCCTCAAAACTACCATTTTCCTCAAGTGAAAAAACATTTGTCTTTTCTAGCAACTTTGGATTTACCAGATTTATCTAGGATTTTGAATGATCCTATTTTGCATTCTCCTTATTGGCCTGTCATACTGACCAAGTTACCATCTGTCATTCCTAAGTTTGATGGTCAATCGAGAGAAGAACTAAATAATCACATTGTGACTTTCCATCTTTGGTATTCGTCCAACTCATTCATGGATGACTCTATACGATTGTGACTTTTCCAACGAACTCTCATGGGTTTAGAAACAAAATGGTACATTGAGTTACCACGAGGATTATTTAGTGACTTTAATACCTTATCCATGGCCTTCTTAACACATTACCAGTCGCCAATTTGATATGAGATAAGAACCAAAATTTTGAGTTCTTTTAAACAATCTTCTTCCACTCATATTTCTGATCACATCCATGAGTGGAGGAGGAGAAGATGCTTAATCAAAGTTTCACTTCCTGATCAAATGTTGGCTAAGTGGTTTACCAAATTAGTCATTGGGCCCATATCCCATGATGTGGCCATGGGTGGTGTCGTCACTGAAGAGAAGGCGATTAGTCATTCTCATTATATAGATCTCATTTATTCACAAATGAGCACTCTTTACGATTTGATCCCTGACACTCCTCGTCCTTCCATGAATCCTACCCCAACACC
Source organism: Picea mariana (assembly GCA_032191745.1). NCBI lineage: Eukaryota > Viridiplantae > Streptophyta > Pinopsida > Pinales > Pinaceae > Picea > Picea mariana. The sequence goes on along the minus strand of JASDQU011505178.1, from coordinate 31,787 downwards.
TCTAGTAGCTTCTCATGATACTAATGGTGTGATTGGAACCTTTCATGTTGAGACTCAATCTACACACACCAATCATACCAATCCCAAGTCTACCACTTCTAATGTACAAAATACTCCTACTCCTACTCCTTCTGGTAAAAATTCTGAAGTTAATTCGGTTCAATCTACACCTACTAGTAAAAATAAAAATAAAAATAAAGGGAAGGGTAATAACAAGGAGGAAACAAATACTAATAAAAAATCTGAGAGTCCAAAACACAGCTCGTTGATGAGAAATATAAATTTAAACCTCGTTACCCTTGCCTTATCTGTGGTGATGACCATTAAACGAAATATTGCCCACGACGTGCTGAGGTTACTAAGTTCCTGCAAGGGACCGAGAATCCCTCTACACCTATCATCTTGTCACAACTGTTTCCTTTTCAAAATCAGGCCCAATTGGTCATTCATGACCAACCTTCTCCTTCTACCACATATTATGTCCTTATGTGTACTGGTGACTCCAAAAAGAACAAAGTTGCATCCGCAACTCAAGCCAAAGATTACTCTCCATCGAAAGAGAAAGTTGATGATTTACCACCTTCATTGGTTCAACTTCCTCCCCCAACTTCAACTCCAAACAATCCTCTTCATCTTGAATGAATGAGTCTCGATACATTTCTTCATCCTCCTCCCAAGGGCGTTGTTTGAAAGTATTCATTTAATCCTCACGCACGTGCTGCCCAAAACTACAGTATTGTAGAAGACCTTGCGCAAGCACCCTCTGCGATGTCAGCTCTCAAATTCCTTCAAATGTTTCCTACTCAACAAAAGGCATTGTTAAAGGCTATTGGTGGAATTGATCCTACCAATACCAATTTGATAATCTTTGACTTGGAATATCATATTCCAAGGCTTCCTCGTCAATTAGCATTTCAGATCCAAGTTGTTGTGGAAAACAAAGATATATGTCGAACTGTTATTGATGAAGGAGCCTCGACTTGCGTTATGTTCGTTACTTGTTGGAAAGATATTGACTCTCCTGCCCTTATCGAGTCACACAATACTCTTAAGGCCTTCAATGGTATAGGATTTAAACCTTACTGTGTTCTTCCTTCGTTGTTTATTACATTAGAAGGTAAATTGGCCAATGTTGAGGTTGAGGTCTTTGATGCGCCTCTTGATTATAAAATTCTACTTGGCCATAGCTGGATTGATTCCACGCGCATATTTGTGTCTACCCTTTTTTGTGTGTTACATTTCCTGCACCAAGGAAAGGTATTAATTGTTGACCAATTGGCCTTCTTTAATTCTAATTCATGTACTAGCAACGTTCCTTTTATCTCGAAAACACCTCCTGGTTATGAGAATGTTGGCGTGGGTCTTTTAAAATATTCAACCTTGATGGTACATTTCATATTCCACCACTTGATATTCATCCTCCTTTTTTTCTCTTCGATTAACATGATATCCACCACTGTTCGTGAAACCCCCGAGTCATATGACCCATGGATAGTACCTAGATCTAGTTATTATCTTATTTATGATGAACAAATTCCTTTAAGTCCGGTCGAATCAACTTATCAAGCTATTCAATCGACAACTCTCTCTCCTCCTTCTCTATGTGATACATCTCCTGATCTGTTTCACATGATCTTTCCTACTGATGAGATGATCATGTCAGTCATGTCTATGGAAAAAACCCCATGAAACAATGTGCATCATCATTCTATTCACTTTCTAGAATGTAATACCATAGAGAGTTACCAATGGATTTCGACTCTGTCAATCGTTGTTGTTATTTCTTCTGTTCCTGAGTCAACACATGATGTTTTGTATGAAGGGAACTTGAGTAATATTTCACCTATCGTTCCTCTTGACATATCGATTAAACCCAGAGTCATGGAAAATGCTCATATCGGTGCCTCATGTTCTACTGATGAGGTCCACACCTATAAAGACCTTTTTCAAGAATTATGTGAAGTTTTTGCCTAGATTTATGAAGAAATGTCAGGTATTGATCATGATATTGTTGTGCATGATATTAAGACTTATCTGAATGCTAAACCCATTCGACAGAGACTTCTCCCAATACATCGACGTAAAGTTGTTGCTATCAATATTGAAGTTGAAAAACTTCTTAAGGCTGACTTTATCTATTCTGTGGCTTTGACCGATTGAGTATCTAATATTGTTCCAGTAAATAAGAAACAAGGCACGATCCATGTTTTTGTAGATTATACGGATATAAATAAAGCTTGTCCTAAGGACAATTATCCAACCCCTTTCATCGACCAGATCATTGATGATTATGCCAGGAGTGAAATATTCTCCTTGATGGACGGTTTCTTCGGCTATAATCAAATCGATATTTTACCATCAAATCAACACAAGATTTCTTTTATTTTCCCTTGGGGAACCTTCGCCTACCGGAAACTACCCTTTGGTATCAAGAATGATGGTGCGACTTTTTAGCGCATTATTACTTACACTTTTCATGACATTAACCACATTGTACAATCCTATATAGAAGATCTATCAATGCATTCCATGCATCTTCAAGATCACCCGACACATTTGCGGGCCATTTTCATACGTTGTTGTTATTATCACATATGTTTGAATCCACACAAATGTGTTTTTTGTGTGGAATCCGACCGAATTCTTGGTTTTATTATGTTTATACATGGGATTCGGGTAGACCCCTTGAAGGTTGAGGCTATTCTTAATCTACTGCCTCCTTCCATGCTAAGCCATCTCCAAATTTTGCAAGGGAAGGAAAACGTTTTGCGTCGATTCATTCCCAATTACGTTGAATTAACGAGAGGATTTACTCAACTTCTCAAGAAAGGTTATGAATTTGTATGGGACGATACTGCAAAAAAATATTTTGAGGCTTTGAAACTCGCCTTAACCCATACACCACTGTTGTTTCCCCCTAACTATAGATGAGATTATTTCCTGTACTTAGCTACTTCAGAATCTACCATTGCTATGGTATTAGTCCAAGAGGATTATTCACATAATGAAAATGTGATATATTATTTGAGTCGGAGTCTCATGACTACCGAAACCAAATACCTACATGTGGAGAAGATGGCCTTGGAAGTTGTTCAAGCTATTCAATGTTTTCGTCACTACATCTTGTTACATAGAACCATAGTCATTTCCGACTGCAACCCCATGCAACATATCCTTACCCAATAATTTCTCGAGGGAAAGTACTCCAAATGGATAATTATTCTCCAGGAGTTTGACTTCGAGTTTGAACACGCAAGTCAAATAAGTCTTTGGTTTTTTCTGAATTGATATGTGACCTTCCCTCTACTGAGATAGAAAATGTGGCAGAGGATTATTTACCTGACTAATCCCTCTTTCTGATCAATTTTGATGGTGTATGGTATGAAGATATTATCATCTATCTCTAGAATCAAACTTTTCGACTTGATGTCTCTAGTAGAGATAGTCTATGTATACGGTATCAAGCCCATCAATACATCATCATTGGTGATACCCTTTACCGTTGTGGTATTGATTCCATATTTAGATGATGTCTCACCTACGATGAAGCTGAGAAATATTTGAATTACTATCACTCCAAAGCATGTGGCAGTCATATGTCTGGGTATGCCTCTGCCCAAAAGATCTTATGAGCTGGTTTTTTTGGCCTTTATTGTTTAAGGATTGCATTACTTTCGTCCAAAAATTTCACACTTGTAAAACTTATAATAATAAGATCAGATCTCACCCTTCTCCTCTTCAATCTATAGTTTCCATTGGTCCATTCGCTAAATGGGGAATTGACTTCATGACATGTAAGCCTCACTCGGTCGGGGGGCATAGATACATTATTGTAGCTGTGGATTATTTCAATAAGTGGGCTGAGGTGATGCCTATATTTGATAACACTGGGAAAACTGTAGTGTTGTTCATATTCAATCATATCATTACTAGGTTTGATGTCCCTCAAGCCATCATTACTGATCACGGCAATCATTTTCAGAATTTCATGATGTCTGAACTTACTGAAAATTTGGGTCTTCACCATGAAAACTCAACTCCCTATTATCCGCAAGCCAATGCCTAGGTTGAAGAAATCAACAAAGTTTTCACTACTATGCTTCGACGGATGGTAGGAATTCATAAGTCAAATTGGCACACAATGTTGTTCTCATCATTATGGGCCTATCAGACATCCGTTAAGTCTTCCACAGGATTAAAACCTTTCCAATTAGTATATGGCATCCAAGAAATTTTTCCCATTGAATGTGAAATACCATCTTTGAAACTATTCGTCGAACTTAATCTAACACCTCAGCTGAGGAGGAACCTCTTTTGTATTTTATGCAATTAGAGAAAACTCGTTGTGATTCTTCCTTAGTCATTGAAACTCAGAAAAAATGTATTAAAGCCCAATATGACAAGCATGTCAAGCCACTTGTTTTTTCTGAAGGTGATCTAGTTCTTCTTTACGAGCAATATTGAGATTTTTCTAGGGGCTAGTAAATTCGAGTCCATGTGGAGGGGTCCTTATATTGTGAAATGAGTGTTAGAGAATGGATATTATGAGCTGGAAGATTATGATGGAGTCCCTTTGAGTGAACCCAGAAATGGGCTTTACTTGAAGAAGTACTATGCTTAAATTATTTTTGCATGAGTGCTATATATTTTAGTGTATCATAATCTTGTGTGATTTTTCGTTGTTTGGTTTCACATTTCGATTACTTATCTTGCATTGTTCTTGGTTTCTAGATGTCGGTGTCTTCACTATCCTACATTGGCTTCGATGATGGCACTAGTCACAGTACTCAATACTTAGCATCTGCTGCTTGGGAAATTTGTGCACCTACAGATGAACTAATCAATATACATGGTGTATGCCTCGGTCGTGAAACTAACAATATCGTAGAATACAGTGCAGTTATTGAATTATTGACTGGAAGTGTTTCACTTGGAATCCTCCATCTTATTGTACGATTGGATTCACAGTTTGTAGTCTTACAGTTGAGTAACGTCTATTCCATCCAGAGTCCTACTTTGTTAAGGGTATATTTACGAATTCACCTCTTGGAACGTCATTTTGATTACATTGAATATCAACACATTCCTAGATGTCTAAATAAATATTCATTGGATAATTATGTGTTAGATAGACATTTGAGACATTTATAAAATCCAATCACACTTTGTACATAAAACAAGTAAGTCGGTAGGAGCCTCATATTAATAAYGATAAAAGTTTACAAAAAGTGTTTTTTTTTCTGAAGACCAAAATATCAAAAATGTGAAGCACATGGCTTCATATACAACAGAGCATCAAGGATGTTTCTCACTATAACAAGCGACTACCTGTGCTACTCTATAGAGCATTCGACCAATGGATGCATATATGCCCACTGTGTGGTGTTGGTAATGCCTAGGAATATTATCTATAGAGTTATCAAGGATATTTATTGTGAGTCCCTCCATATTTTGTTCTATAACATCGAAGCCAACAAAAACTACTCCTGCTACGACACCTCTCTCCCCTTGCCTTTGGATAGGGGATGAACCTAGAGGACGATAAGGTCCCACATCTGCATTATCTAAGAGCACTCAATTAGTCATCGGATAAACAACATAAAAAACATTTTATATCATTAAAAAATAAAAAATACATTATATAAAAAAAAATTCCTTCTTACCTATGTCCCCCAACTGGGAACCTTCGGGAAGAGGTAGGTCCGGATCTCCACGAAAATGTAACCTGACGTAGGCATAATCATCGACCATGAGATTTTGACTCCTCGACCACTCAAAAAAGACATCGTTATACTTGATGATGTGACCACCTCCATTTCAGGCCATGAGGTCTACCCAACTCTTCATCCTCGGATCCTGTGGAGAAGATACACCCCACTCTACCTGCAAGCGTAAGACTGGGACCGTCTCTAGGAACAAGAATACCAAAATAGACCCAAATATGAATTGTTTAAACCCACCACTTCTGCACTTGGTAATTTGTTTCTTCATACTTTTAATAACCCCTTCAAAGCATTTGAAGACTCGGGGCTCCATACACTCCAATTCATACTCAAAATGGATCTGCAGAGTCATGTGGGGAGTTTCACTCCCTACCATGCGAGTAATAGTATGGAGGATAGTCCAGAGAGGAAAGTCTCGGACATCCATGATAGCGACCTTATTGCTATGTTTCTGGGTACCCGACACATAATGTTCACTGATGTAGTGGTTCATAGGCTCACTTCCACCCCTACTACCTATAAGTTTCACCCATGAACCACGGCGAGATAGTCCTTTTAGGAAATAGATATCCTTGATATCTATTGTGAGTGTGTGGGAACCCACATGAAATTCTTTCTCATTCACATCCTACATGTGAACTAAGTACTCAAGTTGTCTTAGTTGGACCCTCATACCCTGAATCTTGAAGAATTTCAACAACCCACACTGTCAGAGGACTGTAACTATTCCCGGGTCATTCCCGACGAAGTAATCTTCTTCTTCATGTTCTCTCTCACGCCATTCCAACATATTGACCATGGAAGACCTGCCAAGGAACCATAAAAAGAGAGTAACAACATAATTTTATTTCCTAGGGGTTTTCCCTTTTTGGATTCATCTTTTAAAATTTTGGGTTCTGGTCGTCCTAGGCCTGTGCATTCACATAGTGCACCATCATCGCACCCTAGATTTAGGGTCAACCACGACAATCCTAGATCATCACATCTCTCGATATAGGGCACCTTCGACGACCTCAACGCATGGGTAAACCCAAAAGCACATTTTTCACTAATGAAAATCAATTTTTAATCCATGAAAAGATGAAGGAAATGCAGATTAACTTTTCTATGGAGACGATTCGTGGAATGATCCGTCGTGCACTCTGCAATCAACACTTGAAAATCGAGGTAAAAAGGGGGTTTGGAGCAATGTTTGGGTGAAATTACAAATGAAATAGTGAAATGTGGTTTTTACCTATTTTATTGATTTTTATTACTTTTCATTTGTATATTATATAATTTTTTATGCTTCATCCAAACCCTAAAGTCCTAACAACTTTACAAGTGGTTTATTTTTGCATATGGAAAAACGTCTAGAGGCAAAATGTTGGAACAAGGGTCCTCTTTTTTGGTTTGTTTTTATATATTTGTCACATGTACCGATCCTTTTAGAGCTTTTCAAGAAAAACTCTGAGCAAAATCTTAGTTCTTTCTCATGCTCATGAAACCATGACAATGTAATCAAGTAGTCTTCTGTCATTTTTTTGAACTCGTAATGGTGACACGGAAAACGAAACCTATGGAGTATCCTTTAATCTCTTTTCACACTCCCTAAAGATGAAAAGATTGTCAAGCGACCTTATTCTTTTCACGCTCGTAAAATTATTTGAAGAAAACATCTGATGAGCGGTAGGTTATCACTTTTTTTGTCTCGTCAGATTAATACGAGAAAGGACCTTGTGGAGTTTTCTTTAAGTGTTTTTTAGACTCTCTAAAATTGAAAAACCCCCGAGTTTTCTCTCTTTGGACTCATTAAACAAACATCAAAAGACCCATATGGGATCGAACCACTCCTTCTTAGGGTTCGTTAAACATAATTCGAGGGACTCATCCTAAGGATGATCTTACATCAGCAAGCATATGTTATCCTCCTCAATATTACGTAAAAATAAAGAGGTACTCGCCATAAATGGTGGGGAAAAATTGGGAAAGAAATGTGTCTCTGTATTTGTGTTAGTGGTAGTAATAGTCGTTCCTGAACATGACACCCCCCTTCATCATTGTATCTGGGTTAAGAAATCCATTTGTCTCTTGTTTGACCATCCACAAATTTATATGTTGGGTCCTCCTTGAGTCAATGCTTCCAATACTATTGTCATGTCGTTCATATGTTCAAGAGAAGTCCGACCTAAAAAAGCCTTCTATTGATTCAGCCATCTGCAGTTATAAATATTCTACCATGTCAGCCTTCCCTGTGTCAGTTTCGAATCACTTCATACTCTAATCTACCTCAAATCTGTTACATATTTCATGTCATTGATGGGGGATACATCAAGGAACTCCTGTGATGAGTATTTTCCTATCGACTTCAACACATCATCCGAGAATACGACTTAGAAATCATTCAATACATTAGATCTTGCATGCATCAATGGCAGGTTTCTTTGCTTTCAATAGTGGGTTCACATCATTGACCCCTGATTGGAAGATTCCATCGAGTGTTCATCTTCAAATCATTTATTCATATTCATTGGATTGTACTGGGGTACCTTGGGAGTCATTGACATCAATGATTTCCCTCTCACTTGTTAACAATTTTCATTAATGACCGGTAATCAAGTGGTTTCTACCATGTTTGACTTCAACACCTGTAATCACATGGTTAGATTTGTACTTAAGGATGATGGAAATGAATACCCTAGATCTTATCACTTTGGTTCAAGTTGAGATGGACTATTCATGATTTTCATTGACACACAGATCCACTTTGTATGTCTTTTGGCTATGTCCAAATTTGAATTTTTTTAGACAATAGAGCCACAGTGTATTCCTAGTGGCTATGCTCAATCATGATGACATGGATCCATAGTGTATGTTTAGTGGCCATGAATCACATAAAATTTTATAATCTAAGTATCGGAATTCCTACCTCAGACGATGATATATTATTATGCAGATGCTTGATTGTTTGCAGGTTCCCAATCGATGCACTCCTTGTTTGACACACACATTCTACAAAGTATTTCAGCTGTCATGAGTTCCAGCTTCATACTTTGGGGGGAATTCTATTACAGATTATTTTGGTCACCCTAGTGATCCACTGACAACATGTGTTCATGTTCCCTGAAAAGATAAAAGAGTCTTTCTACATGAGAAACATGATTTGATTTCCTCTGCCAAAAACCATATGAGGGAAGGTCGTCGTAGGATACTCTATTCATAGGGTGCGATGATGTCTGATCATCGCATGTTGCACTACGCTTATACTGTGATGTTGTCACAAGATGCTAAGTATGTAGGGTGTGATGATGCTTTAATCTTGGTAAAATTCAATTTTCACAAAGGTTCTAGAAGGGGATCTTATAGAAGGTGAGGTGGCCTCCGATCAGTTTGGATCTTAATCGCTTCTCTGATTTGGTGGGATCATCCTAATATGCTCACCCATATCTCTTCCACACTATATAAAGAGGGATATCTCATGGAAAAGGCTAAGGTTGAATAGGCTAAGATTTGTATGGAGAGTTCTACTTCCTCTTGAGAGCTTTGCTTTATTTCTACAAGTTACATGGTGGATCTTATTCATTCAAAGGCTTTGGAGAAAATGTGTGTGTCTTCGAGAAAAGGGCCATCGAAAGGGGACCTTGCAACATCAATGATTTTGGTTGTATTATCCACTTTCTATTTAATATTATACAACGATATGTTTCTTTCCCATAAAACTAGTCTTGTTTTATTGTATGATTCCTTGATCACATACATACGTTCTTGTTGAGTATATTGTGTTTCTTTCACTTTGGTTGGCTTGTGTTCCCTTGCAGGTTCAATTTCACAAGAGAATTGGAACGAATCTAGGATGGAAATGGCAAGAGGAAACAACATTTAAAAGGTATGGTGTCTATCTCTTGTTAGATAGTAAACTCAATAATTAGAGCCTAGGGAAAGTCTTAGATTTTGTTATGTATTGGTCTAGTTTTTAGTGGGATCTAGGAATATTGTTTTATATCTGCATTTACCGATCAATAAAATAACATGAATTCCCAATACATGTGTCATGTCTTTCCATAGGCATAACACTTCACTTCTCCTCCTCTACTTCTTCCTCTTCCTTGAGGAAAATAATTTCTTCCACCATATTGTCTCCCTCATGAACTTCCTCCTCTTTCTGAGTGACTATGTGGTTTTTCAGTCTCAACCTTGGGATTTTGTGTCTTGTCATGGATAATTCCCTTGCCTCTGTTCATACTTCTTCCTATACTTCATTGGCTCTGTTTTCTATCCAACTTCTTCTTTGCCTTCAACGCAATTTGATAAGCATCCTCCATTGTTCTTATTGTCATCATGTTGATTTCGTCCTCGATTTCATATCTCATGCCATTGATATACCTATAAACCTTTTCATCATATTTCTCTCTCTGTCTAGCCCTGATGTTCAGTTTGTAAAAATCCTCTGTGTATTCTTTCATATTCTTTTACTGTCATTCCCTTCTGTCTCGGGTTCTGCAACTTCTTGAACAGATTTATCTAGTAATATTTGGGTATGAATTTAGCTTTCATCTTGACTACCATTCTATCCCAATTATTTATCTTTTACTTGCCTTTGCATCCTTTGTCAACCTGCAGTTCATCCCACCACAACGTCGCATGTCCTTTTAACCTGGTGAGAACATGTTTCACCTTCTTCTCCTCATTGACATATTCATAGTCGATGTAATTGTCCATGGATCTTATCCAATCCAACAATCTTCATCATCTAAATTTCCTTCATGCATTAGGATGTTTATATTCACTCTAGATCCCAACTTGACAACTTCTTTCAGTAATCATTCCTCTGCAACATCCTCTCCTGCAACTTCTTCAACTTCCACTTCTTTTTCCTCTTCATCACTAATGTCTCTAGTGTCAGGTGCTCTCCTTTGTGTCGTATCCATAGCATCCAACCTTGCACGAAGCTCTCACATCTCCCTTTCTACAACTTGATTTGCTACAGGGGGCTCTGCACGTCTTCTAGGTGGAATTGTGTTGAAATTTCTCCTTTACACAACTACCACTTGATGTATTTGATACCACTCGATGATATCAAGCTATCTCTTCTCACCTTCTCACTTTTTCCTGTTGTCTCCAAGCAAATTTCTTCTCTGATACCACTTCATGCATCCCCTTACCCTCCTAGGGGTTCTGCAACCTCTCGATCAAGGATATTCAAAACACTTAAGCCAAATAGACGTTTCGGGCCTCTAGAAGACCCTAGAATCAACTTATGCATGCCCCTGATTATTACCTCACAGGTTTTAATTTACCCGTGACCCTCCTCTATGGTGCTTTTGGTAACTTTAACTAGTAGGCACTAGCTCCACTGGCTAGGATCTTCTTCTCATGTGACCACAGACTATAACCTCGGGCCAGTCCTCTTCGTAACTTTAGGCTTCAGAGCTATTGCGACCTCTGCCCTCGTTTTCTTTCGAAGTGTGCTCCCACCGAAGCACACAGATCTCTGTCGCGTTTCCTCCTAGATACAATGGTACAGACCACCTCAGCCTTTGTAACTTTGTGACGATTTCAATCACTCCACAAAATCTCTGAAACTCTATCTCCCAAATTCTCCAATCCGCTGCCACGTATCCTCCTCGTAGCCAATGATTAGGATCACTTTGCGTCTTCACGACTTTGGCGACCCCTACTCTTATAACACTTCCAAGACTCTGAACCATGAAGTGTCGAAATATTCTATGGCTATCCTCTGTGCAGCTCTCCCAGATCTGACAGTCTGGAATGATTTTGCTTCCTCTTGAACGAATCTTGCTCGTCAATTTAGAGAATCTTCAAGGACTCCTCCCTATTGAAGAATTCTCGCCACTGTCTCTTTTGAGCTTGTTCTTCCCCAAACACTTTGACTCCTCAGAACATATTCTTCGATACTTATTCAAATCTGACCCTGTGCATGCCTTGTAATGGGTCTTCCTCCATGACTTAGCTTCCTTGTGGATGACTGTGCACACCTTGCAACAATTCTTTTCACTCTCCTACAAACAAACTTTACACTACTCCTCCTGATATTCTAAGTCAAAAGATTATGCCACGCACTCCTTGCGGACAATATGCACTCCTGCATACAAAGATCCAAGTTCTCTCTTGGACTCATTCCTCCTCGACACTCTGACCTTCTCAGAATGACTCCTTCGATACTTAGTCACGCATCGCCCCTGCGCATACCTTCAAACAAGATACCTTCAACTGGACTCTTGATGGGAGACTGTGAACTCCCTGCAACAATCATTCCATGGATCAATTGTTCCCTTGAACAATATGACTCTAAGCACGTTTCCTCCTACACACACCTTCAATCTATCCCTCCTGGATTTCAGAGTAAAAAAAAACTATGTCAACACACACCTTGGGGACTCTTATGCACTCCTTGCATACAAAATTTTCACATTATCTCTTTTGAGCTTCTAAGTCGAAACCGACTTTGTCAACGCACACCTTACGGACACTATGCACTCCTTGCACAAGCTCGTAGAAGAGAAACAATTGAAACTTATCTACTATCTCACTGATTCACATATTCAACCATGTAAATGCATTCATAACATAAGAACAAGAAACAACAGAGAATTGCAATTAACATAAATCCTACCATTCATTCATTCAGATAGACACAGTAACTGCAACACCAAACATGTGGAACAACGCCTCTCTATATATTCATTCAAATGCTATATGTACATGGATTCATACAATTCTCTTCAACATCTCTCAACAACTCTCAACTACAATACTCTCGACAACCTTCAACTAAATTGCAACAATTGTCAACAACAACAAACTTCAACTACAATACTCTTCAGCATCAATCGACTAAATTGCAACAACTATCAACAAATTATGGGAAACAATACATTTATTTATACAAGAGGGCTCATAGATTTTTCCCTCCGACTACCTTAGTGCTATCCTATCGAAAGAAAATATTTCAACTACTAAGGATTTATTACAATAAATGTTTGAGACAGACAAATAAGAGAAAATGCTATAAATCTGTACTGCGATCTACTATATTAAAAGAAGATACATTCCCCATTGATCTCATGCGATCGTCCAACTCTAAAACATTAAATATGTTCTTTAAATTCAATCTTTTCAAGATATTTCATGATATGCCCTTCTTTAATTCAAAATCATCACTTCAAAATGCGTGCTAGTGCGTTGAGCTGCCTCCCATTCACACTTGACGACGATACTCCTACATCATTAAGACACCAACAATTTAGAAGCACCAAATTTAGAAGTATTCAAACAATGACCTCATGAGTATGTAAGAGATTACTTTAAATGTCTTATGCATGGTTAAGTTATATTCCAAAGTGTATAAAATCAAAATCACCAATGTAGCTGTTTATAGCTAGAGTCAAAAAAAATTCAAAAGAATTCCCAAATTACATGTTGGTGATAATTTCATACCCTACGTTCTAACCTTAGGACAACTATGAAGCCCATTATTATTAAAATATTCAATATTTTATTAGGGATAAGGTTTTACTTAATATACTAATGGATATTACTAAAACAAGTTTTAATGGCACAAAATTATAATATAAAAATGTAAAGAAATAATAATACATACATCTATAGATTTATATATGTTTATAAATTTATATGAACACACATAAAACAAAATTAAGGGGTGAACCAACACATAGTGTATTCTCATTCACTCCATACGAACTCCTTATATCCATATACAATTTTCTAAGGCTTCAAACCTTGGTTTCTCCTTCTTCTATACAATCCCTCATATGGATTCAATATCATACCTATAATGTCCAACTATCCAACGGTGATCTTATTAATTACATTCCTTTATACACATTTTTAAGTTAGTTAGAAAACAATTGCAACCATATCCTTTTATATTGCAAACTTTTACCGAGGGAAGGATAGGTGATCATGCTAATCCTAAAGACATTTAAATTTCACCATGGAGATCAAAATAATTGTGCAATACAAAACTAGGCACACTAGCTAAACAAATGCGCACAAAAACAACTACGCATAGGGTCTTTAATACTGCAAAATAGGACACGGATAGTACATGAACTAAATACATATAAATATGCACTGAAAAAATCACAACAAATCGAAATATATGAGGAGTGAGATACATTATTAAGAAAAAATGAACATGAGTGAAGTTATAGAATCCACACAAATTTCATGAGAAAATAATTATCCAATAGAT